>VWZK01000298.1:102298-122519 GCA_013396935.1 Baryphthengus martii
CGGGCTGACAGGCGCGGCCACCTTCCCTGCGCCCCGGAAGGCTCTTCATTGCCGGCCTTCGCAGCCTGCTAACATACAGAGCAAGTGGAAAAATATGGGAGTAGCCCGTTGGGGGCTCTGCGTGCCGGCTTCCAGCAGTGCACTGGGCAGGGAGGTTTGGCCGCGGTTCCCCCAAAACGTCAATAAAGCTTCAAATTTGGATCCCAGTGTGGAGGCACAGCCCCGGCCCGCTCCCCAGGCCCCGGGGTCCCGCATCACCCCACGCTGGGTTTTAGGGCGTCGCTCCCCGTTGTGCTAGAAATGGCGAATGTGACTGGAGCCCCTGCTCGGCCTGTGCGGCGGGGGCTGCACACCCTGTCCCTGCAGCCGGGCCCTGCACTAGCCCCTTAAACCTGACACTTCACAGCACTCCCTTTATATTAAAAGTAGAGTTTTCCCAGCAGTTGCAGAGATTTCCATGTATCTGAGCTTTAGAAAGTGAAAGAACATTTTATTCTAAATACCATCATGCCAAAGCAGCTAAAATATTCTGTCTTACTGATATTAAAACTCTGCCATTTAAATTTAGCTGTGTGTTTGAGCAGACATGCTTGTGATGCCTGCTTCTTCTGACTCTAAAACAACTGTGAAAGTAGAGAAAATATAAATATTAATATTCCAGCAAGATGCAACCATATATTCATAGAAAATAAATATTTATGAAATTCCTACAACTAAAACCTTGTCCTCACCACAGCAGGTGCTTGTCAGATGTTCAATTTTTGCAAAGCCTGTGTGGATGACTCCTCCTCGCACGCTCATCTCTACCTCTCAAATAACAGTTAACGATGTGCTCAGTATTCATGGAAGCCTGAAATTTCAAAAACCACATAGAACCCAAATAGGGCTTCTTTGCTTTAAAAGAATCACTTTTTCACAGCATTTTAACATTTTATATTTGACTTTCAGCCACTTCTGTGTTTTTATTGAACATGGCTCAGAGTAAAGAGTGTATAATAGATATCCATGAGAATACATCTTTACTCTGTTGGGAGAACAGCTGATTATGCTCTCTAACAAGGCTGATCTTTCTGAAAGGTTATGTGCAGACTTGAACAGTTTATTAAAGTAACTATTTCAAATTACATGTTTGACTACAGGAGTAGCACAGATTTGTTTCCTCTCAAATTGATACCAGAAGTTTTGGTGAGAGCAGCATGGAAGCCAACATTGGAGGATGCAGTAGCAGAAGGAAAGGCCCTTATCTTTCATTCTTACAAGGGTCCCTTTTCTTATTCCCTCAACTTCACACAGAAAACCTGCGTTTTTTCTGGTTGTAATCTATTGGTGGTGGATCAGTCACATGTTTGAAACTGAAGAAAAGTGTGAAATACACTGGCAAGGACAGAGCTTTCATATCTCTTCTCTCCCCTACCCCAAGTGTGGAATTTCATGTTCTTGAATATTTTGCATAGCACTGGGTTTCTTACATCATTCTCCAATCACCTGATAGATCATAGGACATTTACAGCTTTTCTACAAATATTACGCTAATTCAAAGTGCTTACCACATTTCCCTAATAAAACCTTTGAAAAAAAAAATCCTATTCTAGTCATTCAGGTTTTCACATCAAATTCATAGCCAACATTCAGCTTTCAAATAGATACAAGTATCGCCTGTTTTGCAAATTTATAGAGATTCTTGTGTTTTTACAGTGGCCTTTGAATTGAAGTGAGTCACTGCAAATGTGCCATAATAAGACAGTAACTCTACCTTTAACATCTTCCTCGCAATTTCACCAGGGCTCGCACTTGGCATTCCTCACCACCCTTCCCTATTTGACACACATTTGCCTTTGTTTCCTCCAAGAGGGATGGTAACGAAAGCAGCATGTGAAAGGCCATCAAGAAAGGGGAAATCGTGAAGAACACAACAGCTATGAGACACGTATGCCACAATGTCTACTTCCTGTTGTAGCAGCTGACTCCAGCCCTTGGGAGCTGCTAAAACAGCTCCTTGGGGAGAGCACGGTTCTGAGTATATACAAATATTGGTAAAATCCTGGATGTTTGGATTTGTTCAGTTTGATACCTTTAGCCTAGCTGCAGAATCTTTTGTGACTTACAGCTAATACTACTTTCGGCAAACAGTATTTTGCGCTGTCCTGCCCACGTTGTAGAGATTATACTCAGGACAATTATGGTACATCAAAGTGCTTCATTTGCATCATCTGCACCAGCCTGGAGTTTCCTTCTGATTTCAATAGCTTGCAGCCACGTGTCAGCACCTGTTTCCCCTTCTTCCCCCAGTTCCTGACACACAGGACTTCGGTGTCTTGCCTGTCTCCAGGAGCAGAACAACATTTGCAATGAGAAAGCACTTCAAAATGAGAACTCTCTGCTCTAAAATTTCCTGCCAACGTATCTTGAAAAATCCATGTAGGAAAAATGTGTTAACAACTATAATGCAGAACAAATATTGGACCTGAACCACATGACTGTTTCCCTTCTAACATAATACACAGACATCTCAAACCAAGGGGATGAGTGGGCTGAAACAACTAATCGCATTTTGGCACAGACAAGTACAAAAGGAAACCCAGAACTACTAATTCAACAGCTTGAAATATCAGCTGCTGCATGCAAGATCCTTAAAGAGCTCCTGTGAAGAGAACATACCCTTTTAAACTTGCAATTCTTCATTTAAAAAAATGTCAGAAAATATCTCCAGAAAAATATGGAAGAAAGCAACATTGTTGCTATGAAGTCTGAATCCACTGAAGTCGAATAGCCTTAAGGTACCCTTGCCTCTGCACTAATTTCATCACATACATTCCTCTCAGCTATCAGGGTCCTATCACACATTTATCGTATTTTCCATGCATATGTTCAGAAATTTTCTTCAGCAATAAAAAATGGCTCTAAAATGGGAAAAGTGATGTGAAAGATAGAGCAGTTCAAGGAGGTATAATAACATCCTACAAAGCAGTGTCCCCCGCGTGGCTTCAGGGCTGCAGCATTTGGACACATCTTTGCTCCAAACACTTGCTGCAGACCTTCACTATTAAACTCCCTCTGTGGCCCCTTGGCGACTATGTAACTGAAGGCACAAAGAAGCGTAATCATTCGCCCTTCACAGAGAAAGTAAATGAATAGCTACGGTTCTGTGACAGGAGTCTACCTGTAACTCCTCTGTAGCTACACAGGTACAGCCCTAACACGCAGGAGGTGTTTCCATATTGCAGTACCCCTTTTTCACCAAGATAACACAAATGATCCAAGTACATTTGGCATCTTCATTCCACTCTTCCTTTGGGATCGGCAGCTGACCTGAGTAACTCAGAAACAACTTCTTCAAAACAGAGTATTATCTAAACATTATGTGTTCACCCAAGCGATACACAGCAGCCAGACAAAAATGAGAAAAAGGCTCCATCACGCGTTGCCTGTGCTGTGTCTTTCCCTTCAAATTTTGGGTAAATTGCACTGACAGCAGCTACCTCATTGCTTGATATGCGGGAGGTAAGACAGCTTCTCTTGTGGCTTGTTCTCTTTGTTACGGCATGCTTCAATCCTATGCTTGGACCAGATCAAGAGAAGTCTAACAGAGTGGGTAGAGACAAATAGGCATGCCCACCATTATTTGCTCTACCACTGACATCTTACAAGCGTCTGGTAACCTTATCTGTCATCATTTTGTTTTCTTTTTGAAAAATAAAAGTCTTCCTGCTCTGACCTAAAGAGTGGCAAAAAGCACATAAATTGGCAAGGGAATTCCTTTTTTTTTTTTTTTTTTTTTTTTTTTTTTTTTCACCAATGCTGATAGGGCAAGATCCAGCTGTCTTCAAGTTTTGCCGTCCCTTCTCTACTGCTGGCTGTATATTCTCCTTCTATGTTGTGCTGGCTCTGCCATTCATTGAAGGCAGATATGAGTCACTGAAGTAGTAAAAAAAACCCAATCCATCAAAAGTGAATAGTTTTCTGCCATATTAAGGAATTCAATAAAGGGTCTGACAAGTATCTGAATCAGCACAGCCAGGAAGTTGGACCATGCAATTAGATGTGAGAGAGAAATAAGGAGGAAGGCAGGAAGAGTGAGATGTTCCTTTAGAGGGAGAAGACTCAGTGGTTGGCTGAGTTTGTAAGTAAAACTCAGAAGGAAGCAAGGGGAAGAAATAGGTTTGAAGGCCACTTATAATAGCACCGTCTCAAATCCTTCTTGGGCCATGGGATGGCTTTGGAACTGTCCTGGAAAATACCTCATGCCGCTCTTATACAGCTACAGTCCTTTACTTGCTACAGATCTTTACTTGCTCCTGTCCAGCCTCGGAAAAGCTGCATTTCAGGAAAAGTGACTGAAGATGTATTAAAAATGAGTTACTAAGAAAAAAGAAGCATTTCTTTCCCTCAGCAATATTGCTCAATGTCAAGGAGCTACTGGCAGTGCTTGGCCTCTGGGACTACGCGTAAAGAGCTGCAGCAGAAAAAAAGCTCTTGCTTTTCTATGTAAGTGCCAGGATGCTGTTCCCCATCCCAGCCAGGCACAGAAATGGCCCTAGGGATCCACATATTTTAACCTTCAGACTTCATTACCATTAATTATATCTAGAAGTGAAGCCAGGATCCCCGAGAACAGGGTGGCAGAAACAAAACACAATCATCCATCTGCCTAGCAACACGAGTTGCCATGAGTACTTCTCCCCGTGCTCCACAGGCAGCGGGTGCTCGCCACTGAACGTCAAGCCAAGTTCAAGGGCCCTGTAATGGTAAAGGCCGCCTTCTTCTTCAAATTAAGACCTTGGTTTCCAAATTCAAGACATCCCTGTGCCACCGGATCCTAGCATGTGTCAGCCAGCACCCTGAAATCCAGGAACGGGGGACTTTGCAGCAGCAAGATGTCATCGGTAGAACTGCTCTTGCAAGAGACAAAAGCAATGACATCGGAAACATGAATGCAAACTCCATTGTCCCCTTCTCTGTTTCTTCTGAAAACATTTCAGTACCATGCCAGAAAATCCTCAAATAACATAATACCAAATCACTGAATTTACATACTTGAGAAGAAAAGAAGAAAAAAACCCACATGTGTGGTACAGAATACATGGAAATACTTTTTAATGCCCCTAGCTCAGGAAGCCCATGACTCAAACCATTTGTAGGAGATTGAGAGAAAGAATATTCAAAATAACCATTTGCCTGGTTCTCCACTGAGGACCTGCTTTAGGCCTCACTAGAAGAAAGGATACTTAAAGAGATGGAACTTTGATATGACCCAGAAAGCTTGTTTTGGTGTTCTCAAAAAACCGTAAGACTCTTTGATTGTTGTTTAATATTTAAGGGAGGCCCTTTAATAATGTAGTTATCTGAAAGTTCTGTAAAAATAGAGCTATATGAGAAAAACACAAAATCATAGGTTTCAGACTGACATTTGGACAATCACAACTGAATGGGAATGTTGAACTCTGGAATTATGTTTATGTTACCAATATTGTGAGGTTAACTTTTTTTACAAGCTCTCATTTTTTATGATATGATAACAATAATAGCAATTTAAGGGTATAAAGGCCATAGTGTGGGTAAATTGGCCCAAAATATATTTTACAAACGTAAAAAGCTGTTAGCCATGACACAGAAGTAGTTAGCTTTGAGAGGAGAGGAGGAACTAAGGTTACACATCTGAATGATCATACATGACACTTAATCAGTTTACATGAGGCATGAAATAGTAGTTTTTAATACTTAGGCCAATGCTACTAGAGTAGCAGAACTACCGTGTTTTAGATCTTTTAATCTGTCAAGATTGTTTAGGCATGGAAATGTTGCTGTGCTCACCAGGCTACTGATAATCCAAACCAAAATTAACCTGGCTGTAAGAAAACCTGTCAATTTAAGCACTTAAGATTTTTCTGTTTTCTCCAGAATGTGTTCATTTATTAACAAAAAAAAAAAAAAAAATATCTAGGCCATCTGCTTGTGAAGGTAATGTTTGGAGAACTTATGTAGCATTACCTTTTAAACCTACAGTAGGATAGTAAGAGAGAAAATCATATTCTGCAATAAGTCCCATTAACTTAACGTGTTCAGGTTTTCACTTTCCAAGTTTGACCCTACTGCCTACTCACGTTAACTTCAGAATTTCAGTGGGAATAAGGCTAAGGTCTGTGGGACTGATCTTAATTTGATTCACAATTTATTCACCTCTACTGATGCAAACAGCAGAGGATTAAGACTAGTGTTATAGCATAAACATCACCTCAATCCTCACTCATCTCAGTACTTTTCTTATTTAAAGGGTTAACTGCATGGCTAGCTTGTCTTTTTTTCAGGTTTGTGACATTTTCTTATTACTTAAATACAAGCTTTAACTTTGCAGACATTAAATTCATTTCCATATTTAAATCATGTCAACTCTGATCTAACTAGAGATACTGTACAGAGTAAATTTTGTAAACTTTCTTACATAGACTTAGCATTGTAAAATGAAAGGGGCTTTGAAATTAAAGTATACTTTGTTACTTTAAGGAGGAGAGAACAGAACTAAGACACATCCCAGGAATATTTTCTTTATGTCTAGAATAAGAAAGAAATTGAACTCCTCTTTGATTCCCTCGTGAGGGATAGTGAACTTTGATGCACTGTGGCTGGAAGATAGATAACTGTAACAACGAAAATCTCTTCTGTGCTGAGAGACTTTGCATGTCGGCTGTGAATGTAAAATATTCACACTACAATAGACTGTTACACTGTCAAAAGCAGAAGTTCAGTCAATTTTATCAGGAAGAGTTGACATTTTGCTGTATTCTTCATTCTATGGAACAGGAAAAATAAGCCACCAAAACCGCTCCTCCGCATTTTTTTTTTTTTCAGTGTAAGTATTAAGATATGTCAGAAATCTAGGAACAGGAAGCATTTGTCTACTGAGCCATTTAGATGCAGTGATTCAAACTAAGAGAGGTAACAAATACTTTGGATTGGTCGAGTTTTTGGTGGCACAGTGCCAGGGCAAGCAGAGGCATCACCTGCTTTGGCTAAACAGATTTGGATAAAAAATACTCTTTTTTGTGTTGTTATGGTTACCAGGTCGTGAGCTGGGTTAGCACAGCAGAAGGGACAGCACAAGAGCAACAGACCGGGGCTGAGGAAACACAGACCTGCCACCTTGCAGCAGACTGAGACTTTTAGCACAGCCCTCCATCAGCCAGTGGCAGGAGCTTTTGGTCCACTGCTGGCTTGCCTTCTTCCAACTCAGATGTCTGCTGTCCAATCGTGCTGTTCACATGGAAGCCCAATGAGGAAGCAAAAGCAGGGCTTGAAAAGAGAAGCATCATCATTTACTAGACTACCTGACAGAGATGGGGAGAATAAAAAAAGAGACTGGTTTTGGACATGTTCCTTTTTCAGCTCTGAAACAGAAGTTACACCCCTGTGGTAGAGTACAGCGGCCATAATTTTCAAATTTAGCTTTATTACGGTACATTGTTTAGACAATGGGAGTGAAATGGCTGGTTGTTACCCGCAAGGTAGAGGTGAGTGTTTGCAAAAGAAACATGATAAAGGCATTAGCCTTGTGGGACAGAAAGACAAGCAGTTATCACATGCAGAACCCTAAGGAGTGGGGAAAACTGCAACACACTAAGCTGATTCTAATAGATACTCTAGATAGATGCAGATAAAGGCAACTTCACAGGAAGAAGCACTTAAATATCTTGATAAAGCCATTTAGATTGTTTTAGGGTTGGACATTCAGAGCTGTATCACGTAGGCATTTATGAAGCTATGCAATGAACCACACTAGGGAAATGATAGCCTGAAAAATAAACCAGGAGAAACAAACAGGCAAAGTACTAACGGGTTATTTCTCAGTGAGATGAGTTCTCATTTGCCGAACAGCCACATAAATACTTGCACTGCGTAATGTAGGGAGCGACAACTGCTTACGCCGCAGTTGCTGATCAGTTGCTGACTAGACACACTGATCATACGTGTTGGAATAATGTTACATACTGACTTGTGTAAAGATTTGCAGTGTTAGGAAAGCTGTGATCAGTCACCTGCTCCCTTTAGGAAGCTATGGCTAAGATTACACACAACAGTGAAAATGGACTACCTAATATATGCATAAGTTTTAAACTGCTAGTTGAACTTTACAAAGAAGAAATACAAATTTAATAATCCATCTGAGACTGAGGATCAGTAAACCCTAAATAGGTAACCTCTTCCCAGTTCTACGTCATTGGCACCATAATTTACCATCAGGAACTCGTGAACATATTTATGTAAATAAACCTAAAACTGGTATCACTTACAGTGTGAGACATTTATTTTCTTATAATTGCACTTTGAGAGCTGTAGTTACTGTGAGTTCCAATTGACTCAACCAAACACAGAGTCCAAGAGGGAAGGTAGGTTTTAACTAAACCACAAGATCTGGAAGCCTGCAGACCAAACCGTGCTGCAGTGATTTAAGGCAACACTGTTGTCTCGATGACCTTACCTTTCATTGCCAGCTGGCATCTCCCCCTCTGTAACAGAAGAATCAGATAACAGTGAGTGTGGATGCCCTGGTACATCTCCTTCCACCTCCTTTCACCTCACTTCGGCTGTCCAACACAGCAGAGCATATTTAATACTTTAAATTTATAAACAAAGCTGTGACCCAGGGAGTGATCACACATTCCCTCTTGTCACTTCTCAATCAGTGCAGCTGCTGGGATGGTAAGATCTTAAACCACTGTAGCTAAACTAGACAGAATCTGCCAGTGAAATTACCTCAGCTGTGACCCCAGATAAATCTTCTAACCCCCACTTTCCAAACACTAACACATGTCAGTGATTTTCCATCTGTAGTTATTTAAAGGATTAAGAACAAACCTCCAAAAGCCGCACATGCCTTATCTGAAAAGTGGTATTGTATTATATATCTATTGCATGTGGGCTGAGTATTAGTGTTGTGTATTTTAGGATATCTTTAAGATAGTATAGAATATCTTTTAAATGGTATTTATACCTCTCTCCCTGTCCCCTTTGCAAGTAGTTTGTCTCTTAGGTGTGAAGCATCCAAGATGCATTAAAGATACATAATTGAAGACAGAACTAAAATTTAGTATTAAAGAGGTGAAGCTGAGGTTTATTTGTAGATAAGAAGATACAGAATAAGAAAATGTAGAGCATGTAGCAAGAAGGGAGGCATGTAGGAAGAATGTGGGACCTAGGGCAGATGGCATCCCCAGTACTGAGCCTTTTGAAAGGGTTCTCCTTTTGTGTCCTGTGTAGCTCTGTAAACATCCAAAGATGCTCCTAGAAGCAGACGCATCCTTGAAGCCTTGCCTTCAGTGGTGCCACCACTCCTCTTCTTCCCATAGTGAAATAATTGCACACTAGAAGTCCAGCTTTCACAGCGGTGTAGACAGGCCCATGACTGCCAGTTCCCCAAACCCTAAATGACCCACTTTGTTCATCTCCAGCTCTGGCACTAGAAAGTTTAACAAGGTCAAATAGCACGGTGGTGTACCAACATGCCCTCCCTTCCGACTGATGGTCAAATATATACAGCCTTGGTCTCAAGAGCAAGCCTGCATGGCCCCAAGTAGTCTTTTCACTTAGCAGTTTATCTATGAAACCTTCCAAAATGGCTACCAGAAATCTGCCAGGACGCTCACGAACTGATCTGGTAGCCATGGAGATACATATGATTCTTCTGATCTAAAATTTCAGAAGCCTGAGACTCTCTTGTTCTCCTAAACAACTCAAGCAGCCAAAACCATCAGCAGATTTTCAGAAGTCCAGTTTCCAGAATGATTGAAGGCGTCAGTAAATATGACACAGTCCTAGTAAGGACTAAAAGAGGTTTTCTGCCTTTGTGGGATTATTTTGATTCAATAGTAGAAGGAAGCAGCTGATTTTCGGAGCTGTTTTTATCATATTCGAACCTATATTCATTGCCATAAAATATGAATGCATAAAGTTATCAGCCTCGAGCTATTGGCTTCCCTATAGATTTGAGAAATGAAAAACACAGAGTAGAATCTCTGATTTGAGACTTTGAAAAAAAAGTAAATACCAATCTCTTTCTCAGTAGGGGCAATGTTCAGTAATCTCACAGTTACAGTGTGGGGCAGGGAAGCTCCATAAATTCACAGGTCACTCAAAGCTCCAGGCCTGGCATTTGGATCAGCATAAGGTGTGGTTGGTTATTAAGGAGACAGTGCCATTAACAGTAACTCCATGGTTGATATTGGAAGATGTTTTCTGCTTTTAAGAGAGCCATCACCAAATTCTTTTGTCCATCCTCCCATCATCCATTCACCAGCCTGGTGAATTATAGCAGCTAGGAGTTGGTTTCATATTAAGCATAAGGTTTCACAGACAAACCTAGCCTTTAAGAGCTCTTTTTTGTCAACTTTGTGATCACAAATAATTGTGTGCAATTAATCACTTACATTGTCACTTGGAAATCAAGAATAAAAGTGCTAATATCGGCAACTGGAGAGAGAGAGCATATGTGTTCTCTACTGAGAAAGACAGATAATATGCACTAGGAAGAGAAAAGATCTGTGAGATATTAAAAGAAGAATTAGAATGAAACCTAAATAAGAAGATTTCAAAATAGAACAAAAATGCAGAACAAAAGTGAGAAAACAGAGACAAATGCTTGAAACAGAAGCATCAGAAAACAAAAGGATGAAAGAAAAACCAAATATAGATAATCAGAAAGAAAAGTTGTATTAGGCAGAATGATATACAAAAGATCTTTTAATTTTGAAAAAAAAAAAAATGAGAGGAGGATCTAGTGATCCAAAATATCAGCAGATCTAAATGGCTAATGGAAAAATTTCAGTCTTGAGGCATATACTCAATCTCAATCATGAAGCATATATGTGTGCTTAGATTTACCTCAGACAAGTAGCACCAATGAGTTCAGCAGTAAGTTCCACCAGTGTAAATCACACTTCTCCCTCTCTTACACCCCAGGTTTCAGCAGATGCAGCCACAGTAAAGACTGGAAAACAAGAAGACGGAAATCAAATACAATTTCCAATTCAGATAAAACGTGAGACTGTGAAAAGTATTGAAAGAAAACACTTCTCCTTTATCCTTACAAATATGGTTCCAAATATAGATAAAGGGCAGAAAGGGCAAAATAAACATACTGGTACCCAGTTTTAGATGCTTTTATTTTAAAATATAAGCTGTTAGGATTTTAAGAGATCTTGGTGCCCTGCAACAGGAAATTTTATTGTTAATTAAAATACTGTATTTTATACATTTCCTTTTCTTAATTCTCTAGAATTAACAGAATCTCCGAGGTGATTCCAGGAACAGCAGTAATAAATTCATTTAGTGAACCTGACTAAGGAAGCAAAATAAACTTCAAATTTCAACACATTGCTTAAAATTTAGAACACACTCTGGAAGACCACTGTGTTTACCACTGGTATTTGTTTAGTGTTTTTTTTAAACTACACTTTCACTTTAAACTTCCCTCATTTTAGGTATCACTCACAAAGGCACCGTGTAGCATCCCAGAAGGAGGCTGCTGACAGCTCACCCTTATTCAGGCAGGTAAGCTGCTCACTGTTCCACCAGCTCTTCTGCTTCAGCCTGAACAGGGTGAGCTTCTCCATCTCTTGTGCTTCACACTTTCTTCCTGTCCTCTGGCACAGCCTCCCTGTGAAGGTCCCAACCAAGTTCCTGCATCAGGCTGCAGACTTTTTCCAGTCTTGGTTCAGAGGTAGCTTTGGCCTCCAGGTGCTCGTTCCCCAGCAGCTTGGGCCCAAGGTGCTGCAAGCTGTGGGTGATGAGTGCGTTCCAGCCCTCAGCTCCTCAAGAGTTTCAGTTAGCTGTCTTACAAAGGGAAGTGCTCTGCCCCTGGCTCCACAAGTGCAAGTTTCCAATGAGGCCCCAATCACACCAGTAACAGTTTGCATGGGGGAGAGGAGGAGGAAGGCAGGAGGGGAGGAGGAGTACTTCCACCCTTATACAAGTTTTGCCGCTGAGTATCCAAGTTGGCTTCTGTGTATTTGTTACCTGTTCAGAGCAATGAAAGTGAAAAGTGACTCAGCATCCACATTTATTCACTTCCCTCCTAGGCTGTCAGTTTTGGGGTTATCCTCCAAGGCAACCCTGGTTCACTTGGAAGAAGATGGAGATCTTCAACTCATTTCACACGGGCTGCTGCAAGCTGCGATCCACTGCCAGTGCAGGTCAGGTTCAACTCAGACATTTCAATGTTCCAAAGTGAAGTTCTGCATCATTATGATGAAGTATTTCAAGTATATGAAAGGATTTGAAATACATACAAATGGGGGAGACAATACAGGAAAAGCTATAAACCAGTAAGTCAGAAGTACAAAGTAACAAAAGGAAGTATTACCAGAAATATTTCATCATCATAAGAATGCTTCAAATAAACAGTGGACCTAAAGCTTGCTTCTGATTTATTGCTGGTTACTAAAGCATAGCATTAGGTGCAAACTCTCACGTTGTCAAGCCTAAAAACTTGGATAGGGATTGCTAGAGTCAGTTACTATGGAGTTAAAGAAAACTGCTGGCTTTTGTGATGAGACCAGCTTCAGAGAAGAAATAGAGGATAAAGGAAAAAAGCTGGGTTTAAGCATTCATTTAAAGATTTGCCATCTGAATGCTCTGCATTTGTTTCCTTTAAAGCTGGTCAGTTTTTCTGCATATTCATTTCATTCAAAGCTGATCAGTTAGAAAATTATTTTATCACATAATTGCTTCTTTTTCAAGGGTTTTGTGAGGTTTTTTTTGTTTGGTTGGTTTTTTTTACTTTTAATTGCCTTTTGTGTGTCAGTTTATTAGAATTTTACAGTGCTATCCATACCTAGAGTACCTAAGCCTTTCCCATGTGAAATGTACTGGCAATAAAAAAAACTTTCTAGATATTGTGGACAATCTGATTCTTCTCTGTTTTGAAGGTGTGAGATCAGTGCTTGAAGTGCACGTATTTTTCCATTCCTTTTTAACAATACTTCTGGTTTTAAGTTCTCGAGGTTGTAAATGGCAAGCACACTATTATCACTTAGCGACCAGCTTTTTTTTTTTTTTCAGAAACACTGTCCTCTCTATGATAATAGGATTGTTAAAACAGGGTTTTTTTATGATTGGCATGCTGTGCTCATCCTGCTTCTTACTAGTTTTAATTTTTGCCGTTCAAGATCTCTGCTGGTAAATGTGGAGTGGGAGGGAGCAGGAGAAACAAGTGCAGATGCCTCTTCTCATAGAGGAACTGCCAAGCAGCTCGCTTTTCTTTTGTATGAAAAAAACCCCTCATAAAATCTAGAATCTCATTGAGGCCCTGACCCTGTAATGAGCTCTGCAGAGTCACAGGGGTCTTGGAACATAGGAAAAGCTATAGGATAGAGAGCCTTCAATTGCAAATACTGATAATTTAGGGTGCTGCACAAAACATGTTGGCCTGATGTTACTTAAAAGAAGAGCTTGCTTTACATTTACCATCAGAAAACTTTAGCTGGAGAATTTAGGAGCTTGTTAACTCTTATCACAGAAGGCCCCTAGAAAACTTTTGACCCTCCTCATCCCCCAGTTTTTCTGGCACTATTCCTTTAAAGCAGCATGACCTGATTGGGATACCTGGGTGTAGTTAATAATACCTGCTGGAAGGGCCACTTGCCTTCTAGCAAGAGTGTGCTCCTGGGAGTCTCCTTAGACTATGGATGTGGAACGGCAAGGTTAAGTGACAGTGCTTTTCTTCTAATGCTTATTGTCAAATAGTTGTACTCTGAGAGTTAGCAGGGGGCTTACTGAGTTTTTGGATGCTTTCCTAGGAAATTACCTTCAGTCTTCTAGCAGTTACTTTATTGTTTTGCCAGAAGAGTTTCTGTTGGTGATAAGTCTGTCGTATGAAATGATGCTGGTTTTCCTCATCCTGAAAATAAAGAAAGGCTGAGCAGATTTACTCCAGCAGAGTGGGTTAAAGAGCAGTCTATAACAAAATGGCTGGGTTGTTTTTTTCAGGCAGCATTCTACAGTGAAGTAAACTCCCATAAAGAAAACAACTAAGCAAATCTCTGACCTTATTTCTGCATCCTGCTTTCCTATATTTCTTGATTTAAAGATGGCATACTGTACAGTCTTAAAATGTTGGTAATGTTTGTGCTGTGCTTTGTTGGTGCATAGTCAGGTTTTGTGTAGCCTTCTGAGCCCATGTGTGTGATGGGAGGTGAGAGAGCAAAAAGGAAAAGGCTCTGTTTCCTTCTCTCACTGACTGTGCAAAGAGGTTTTCCTTTTGTTTTCTGTGTGCTGACTTATTCTGGGGCACGACAGAAAAGTAGCTAAGTTTTGGGGTGGTGCTTCCAGAGTGAAAAGATCTGAGACTAAGACTGTGGGGAAAGGCAGTTTTGTGCTTTCTAAGTTGTTTTCTGATGCTCTGGTGTCTCCTGGAGCTACCTCAGGATTTTGTAGCAACAGCCTCTTACAATTACCAAAGCGGTGCTTAGACAGGGAAATCTACCTGGCATCTAGTTGATTTTCTTTCTTTGTTTAACGTACTGGACGTGTTTCCTATGTAGAAAGTAGTGCTGGGGAGAAGTTTGAGGTGCTGCCTCTGTCTCCGTGTGGTTCTCCTAAGGCTCCTGTGCATTTGTGAATGCTGCAGGCTTCAGCTGTGTGGCAAGGTCTCCTTACAAAAATGGCTGGCTGGAAAGCGTGCTAGCATGGATTAAGAAATATTCAGAAACAGTTTGCTTACTCAGCTTTGCCCATCACAGATTTAAGGTATGTGGCTAGACTATGGTAGTACCTTTTGTTTTAAAGTTTCAGGAGGCTTGTGTGGTTTTGTTTAGCGAGGCCTTTCTAATCTGTAGAAGTCATTCTTTGTGAACTGAGGAGAGATGCCACAACAGGTGTGTGGCTGCTTCCCTATTTTGACAAAAGCATTTGAAGAGGGGAAGAAGAAAGGTGTATTGAAGAGGCTTAGAGAGTAGAATAACAGGAGTGTACTGTACTTTCTACTATTGAGGGTGCAGAACATCAGGAGGGAAAGACAACACAAGAAAGCGGTCATCTGAACATTAAGCGGGGGGCAGGAGGTGTTTGGGGGTGGGGATGGGTGTTTTTTTGTTTGGGCTTGCTTTGGGTTTTGTTGTTTGTTGGGATTTTTTGGGGGTGGGTTGTTTTGTTGTTTTGTTTTTTTTTTTTAGGTAAGCTTGAACAGACAAGTTGCATTAGGTAAGAGCTGGTCTGTTGGCTGCCAGTTGTGAGTCGTCCTGCCACCCACAGTTCCAAGATCAATTGATTTTACAAATACTGACCATATGTTTCTTCTGGTATGTAAGTAGGCAGGTATACCAGACCTGACACTCAATTTTAAAACCTTCTTAAGATTGCCTAAATAGTCCATTAGAGAGAGTGATACTCTCTTGAAATGGTTATTTCACATTGTCTTCTTACAGGAAAACAGTATTTTTTGGAAGGTGATTCACAGTGCTACCTCCTCTTTCACAGGCTGACTGGTATTCAGAGGGGTTTAGTCTACCTAATTTTCCTGAGATCAGAACTCCACTCTCGTAAACATGCATATGTGGCGGGTTATAAGAAAAATCTCAAGACATTGCAGATATCTGACCTCTGGAACTTACGAACGAGTCCATATGTAACACTTGATAAGTGTGGTGTTAGTAAACTTCGGAATGATTGAACAAAGCCGCAATTAATCTGAGTTTTAATGTTGGGAGGATGCAGCCTTTTTTCTAAGGCCAGGCTTGGAAGCTGTGTGAGTCTTTGAATGCTCTGAATTGAGAAACTTTCTCAGAAACTTGTGAGTTTGGGTATTGGCTTTCTTAAGCAAGAAAAGCTACTTCTTGAAAATGAAGAAAGGGGAATTCTTGTTCCCGCAGGGTCAGTGGGTGCTTGCCCTTTAAAGAGTGAAAGACATGGGTTTTAGCTGATTTGTGATGTCCCAGTATAGCTTTGAAGCCCTTTCTTTGGTGGGATTGTTGCAGTACTTCATCTTCATCCAGCACAAGAAAAGCAAAATAGCATTAGGATCTTAAAAAGGACTTGTTTACTGACCCTTGACTGACAACTCACCTGGAGGCACAAAAGGTGCTATGGCAGAAAGGAGAAGACTATGCGGAAGCGTAGTAAGAGGAGGAACTGGCTAACCAAACTGGTGGCACAAACCTGAATTTCAGTCTCTTAAACCCTGCTAGCTCTACTTTTAATCGGGCACTAACTATCCTTAGGACCTAACTGATCTAGTTCCTGTGCAAATAATAGGCCTTATTCTGGCAAATGACTACCTTATTTCTGAGATGAATCAGACTTCATTCAATATGAAAATGTCATGGAGATATTATAGGTATTACAAGGCAAGGTCAACGTAGTTCAGCATCCCGACTGATAGTGAGCAGCAGTGCATGCCAGGGAAAGAGAGGAGCACAGGGCAAGTGTAGTGGTATTTCTCCAAAATGAGCTCCCAGAGTCTCCAAAGATAGAGCCTCCCTATAGAGATATACAGATAGGGGGTTCTTTGGGCTGAGAAATCATCTGCAATGACCCTTTGTCGTGCAACCTCACTTGTGACAAATAAGCACTTTAGAAATGCTTGAAAATTTCTGACTGGCTCTAATAATGATTAATGAGGATTTCATGAGGAGAGATGAAAAGGGAAAAAGAAAAGGACTCGCTCCACATGCTGCCTGCTATCGTAAAAGGCAGCAGAGTATTTCAAGAATGATATCCTCTTTTAAAGTAATGGTGTGCTGAATGTGGAACTCTGAAGGCAGTATTAATTGAGTTAAGGATGGGTTAAGGACATACAGAAGAGACCAGGAGCATATTGTGATGATCAGATGCAGGGTAAAGCATGAGAACGGCCAGAACAGGACAGACAAGGCTGTAAGAGCAGAACTAGGAAAAGATGAATGTGTAGGTCCTCCTGCAACATTGAAGGTGTTTGGAAAGGTTCAAAGCCCAGGTGGCATGGGACCTCCCCACCAAGACTATCCAGTCCCCTCTTGAAAGCTTGCTCTTCTTTTTGTCACGCCTTTGTCACCCCTCGTGGCAAACAGGAGGAGGAGAGGCATTTGGAAGGACTAAGAATGAATAATGGAAAGAACATTAGGGGTGAGAAGAGCAACTAATTTAAGTCTAAAGGAGCACAAACAAAAGCGAGAGAAACCAGAGTAACTGATCTGTTGAAGGGCTGAGTCCCAGAGAGAGGATTCCAAATTACTTTTGAGAGGGGAGACCGGTTTGGAGAGAAAAACGTTCTCTTAGGTTAGAAAGTAACACAGTTAGGAGGAAAATACTATATGATGACTAAATAAAGTGCATAAAATTGCATCTGTTGTGCATGGGTAGATGTCACTTTCCATTTAAATGGAAAGGAAGAATTTTTTTTTTTTTAATATGAGACCAAAGAAAAGGCAATTTTAATGGAGGAGTACGTGTGGTTATCCACAATGATGTTTTGTTTTTCATATGGCCATCATTATCATACGAGTAGCAGCTTTGCAAATTAAAGCTAAAGTGCTTTCCTTTAGCACTTTGTTTCAGAAGTTTGCATTCCTAAACACTCATTTTTTATGATATGGCTGGTATCTATCTGCATGATCTAGGAAGAGCTGAGTTGAAGGATCCTCTATCTGAACTAAGAGAGGGTACAGCAATGAGGAGAGCATATCCTCTCATTTTTTTTCCCTTCAAAGTATGACTAGGGAAGAGGCAAATTCCTGAAACACAGGACTCAAGATGGGTGCTAGCTTAGAGGGTTTTTTTCCCAGAGGCAAATCTGTAAGAGGTATTATTTAAACATCAAAAAACCCTTCTTTTTTTTTTTTTTTACTTTGAGAGGCAGTCATTAAGGTCACACATCTATTTCAGTCATGTGTGTATTCTATGTACTTAGCTTTATAAGAAATGGTGTTCTTACTACAATTGAATCACCTCACATCTGAAAATCTGATGGGATTTCTCACTTCTCTAATAAAAAGTAGGATAACTATAGTATGAAAACACAGTCCTACTACACTTGTATGGTAGCATAATTGAGTGGTTTCATAGTAAGTATCCTCACTACTATGATATGAATTACTCTCCTTTAAAAAAAAAAAAATTCAGCCTTCTAAGTGGTTTAACAAAGAGATAGTAATTTGGAAAAAAAATCGTAAGTTGGTGGTGTTACATTTCTGGGGAAAAAATATGATTCTTACTTTATGTGCTTGTGCCTTCATATAGAGGCTTGAATGCTTTAGGATAAGTAAGTAATCTCTTGACGGTGCCTCAAAGCTGTTAGCTGTTTTGTTTCGCCATGGTAACAGGAGTATAAAGCAGTATGAGCGTGTTACTGAAGTTGGCAGACATGACATTGTTTAGCAGTGGGATTACATGTGAGGACTGCAGCTGTAGGGTGATTCTGAATGAGGGCATTTTCTAATGCAGAGGTGCTGTGAATGTGTGCAGATGTGCTCATTTAAGGCAAGGCTTAGGGATCTAGAACTGTTTTAAAAGAATCTATCAATCTAAAAAGTTTGCAGTGGTGGGAGGGATTCCCTGGTATCAGGCCAACGAAGCTTTTCCAGAAACACGGCTCAATATGTGAAGAAGCCTGTACCAGATCTAGGTCTAAATGTAGGGCTCTGAGGTTCAGATAAAATACAAGTCATAAAGACCCGATGATGGATTTTTCTGTTTAAATTTTTTACAGAAAAAACCCAAACAACATGAGAGGTTGGACAGGAAGAGACATCTAAATTAAGGTAGTTATCAGCAAGCTTCAGTCAGTAAACTTGAAAACAGGGCTCACCTCGTTAATGTCACATTTGTTCCCACCTTGGCAGAACAGTATCTATCAAGAGTACCTCAGCAGGCTAGCTAAGATAGCTCTTCCGTGAAGAAATGGACAAAGATAATGATTTATATTGGCGCAGCTTGATCATACAGGGACTCCTAACACTGATGCACTCTTACCCATTTCTTCCCCTTTTGAGATGAGTCTGACCTACTAGCCTGAGATAAAATCTGCTAACTTACATTTACCATAAGGGAAAGGTTCTGGCAACCTTATTCTCATTTGTACTTACTGCATGAGGGAGCTCTCCTTGTCTGTGTTCCAACAAGCCGTTGTGTAGTGATGGGTTGGGCTAACCTTGCTGACTGAGTCATGTTTCCTCTGAATGGATCCAGCCTGAGTGAGGACAGAGCTGTGTGTTCGTGTGTGCGCTTGAAAGAGCCTTTTCTTTGTGCAGTTAAAACAGGGCAACTTCCTCGTCTCTCCTCCCTTCCTCTCCGTGCAGGTAAATGTAGTTTGTTCTGCTTCAGAAGGCCATGTGACCTGTCCCAACACAAGGCAGCTTCATGCCAAACACGCCTTCCCTTGTGTTGTACTTCGTACTGATCTTCTAGTTGTTTGACTTGCTTTTATTTTTTGGCAAGTGAAAATTAGATTTTTATCCAGGCTCGCTAAGGAAGCAGACTTGTAGATCAGTGCTGCCTTTCTGCTCACATGAAAGCCTTTCTGCTGTTTGTTTACAACTAACTTTTGACCAAATTGGAAAAATTCAACCACCGTACAGCTCAGTGGCTGAGGAGAGCCCCAAATTAATGCTGTGCACAGGGGAAAAAAGCAGCAGTTCTAGTCAGCTATTCAGCTCTACTGAGCTCCAGACTGGAGCTTCTTGTCCAGCGGGGAGTTAATGCACTCTAAAAAACCTTTGTTAGCCCTGCGGCATTGTTAGCCCTGGCCTAGTCCAGTTAAAGGTCAGGTCTATACGTGCCTCTGGGTGCTATAGCTGGTGGGGAAAAAAATAAGAGGGGTGTACAGCTCTGCTTTTGTCCTTATGTAACTGTATTAATAAGGTTCTATCAGGCTAACTATTTTGAGTAGCAGTGTTCGTTTCGAACTCTTCATGCACCGAACTGCGCGGAGTTGGCTCGACGCCGGCACCCCAGAGCGAGGGGCGGGAAGGAGCTGCCCTGCCCCTGTGGCTGGGGCCGGAAAACAGGGCCGGGGGGCGAGAGGCCGTTTAGCGGGGCCGGGACCGTATTCGGATTTCATCCATGTCAAAGGGCCAGGCGGAGGCCCGCTCGAGAGACGCGGTAACCGATTTCCAGTAGCGAGTGGATTATTTTGCCGAAGGGGCGTATAGGAGGGGACAGCCGCGCTTCCTGCTGCCGCTTGCCCAACATGGCGCGGGCACGACTGCTGGCGCAGAGCGGGGCGCTCCGGAGGTGAGGGCCGCTCTGTCCCCTCGGCCTC
>VWZK01000298.1:123378-149160 GCA_013396935.1 Baryphthengus martii
AGGCGGCGGGGGGACCGCTGGGGCGCGCTGTATTGTGCTGAGGAGCGCTCGGTGGCGTGACGTCACTTCCGGGCTGGGCGCTGCGCTGGATGGCGCTGGGAAGGCCTGGTACAATGGAGGCGGGAGGAGGCGGAATCCCTTCCCTGCAGGCAGCCGGGCGGCCCCACGCGGGGCTACCGCCGCGCACGGGCTGCCGAGAGGAGGCGCAGTCGTGCGGAGCGCTCGGTGTCCTTGCGAGCGGCCCAGAATGTCCTGCTGGCGGAGTCGGGGGGTGTGAATGTGGCGTCGCGGGAGGGTTGGTTTTTTTTGTCTCGTTTTGGTGTATTTTTTTTCGTTCCCCATCGCATGGGAGCGGTCTGGCTTTTCTTTCGGAATCTTTACATGGAGGATCGTACCAGCAGCTTTGTGGTATACTGGCCGCTTCTGTTGCAGATCAGCGATGATTTAGCAGATGAGTTCTGAGTCTTCCCAAAAAAATTCACGATATTGTTTTTTTTTTATCTTAGTACATAGCAAAACTTTCCTTTAGGATGTTGTTGCTTTTCTCCTGTTACAGGATTCTCACGGTTTCAAAAGTTGGAGCCATTGTATAATAGAAATTTTATTCCCAACTAAAGAGTTACTTTGTTTAATTAAATAATTCATTGTGTTACAGGAGATGCTAAAACGGAACAAAAACCTGGTGAGAAAAAGAGGGGAGTGAAGAGACCACGTGAAGACCATGGCCGTGGATATTTTGAATACATTGAAGAAAACAAGTACAGCAGGTAAATAAATGATTCTGGCCAGTGTTTTGTGAACGAGGAGCCGTACAGTACAGAAATGCTTATTTTAACAGTGTGACAAATACAAGGAGGTTTATTATCTTTTGTTTTGTTCAGGGCCAAGTCCCCTCAACCACCTGTTGAAGAAGAAGATGAACATTTTGATGACACAGTGGTTTGTCTTGATACTTGTGAGTAAACATGCCTTCCTTGACTCTGGAAAGATGTGGTGTTATGCTTTTAATCCAAAAACCACACTTTCTGAAACTTGGGGTGTATATGTTTGTTGACTTCCATTACCAAGTAACTTGGAAAAAAAAAAAACACTGAAAAATGGTGTTTCCACCCCATTTTCAGTATAAAGAAGAGATAAATATATGGGTCTTTACATTAGTAGTAATAAGCTTGGTTTTTCAAGTGAAGTCTGTGATACACAGTTTTCTGAAGAAATTTTAACCAAAACACTAACCTGTTGTGGAAACTAAACTGGCCAAGTGTAGAGAATGACTTGAGAAGCTAATTGTATAGCACATGAGCTTTTCACCTCAGAAAGTTCTGAGAGTTAATAGCATAGGTGGTTGCAGGAGGTAGAGTTCGTGAAGTGAACTTCCTGCATTACTTGCCCAAGGCTCTATGTACCATCCAGTGGACAATTTTTTTCATCTTTTCTGATAAATTTAACAAACAAAAAATCAGGTAAGCCTTCCTGAAAAATGACCCGTTCATACAACCTAAGAGTTTGCAGGGCCCTGGAGGGCATGCTGAGGGTGTGGCAGAGACAGTTGTTTATAAGGGCTAAGGGCAAGTATCTGCAAATAGTCTGTTTTATTTTTTTTGGAGGCAGATTATAAAGGTTACTGTTGTTGTGGTGTTAGCATGGCTGAGGCAGAGTTGACGCTTGTATTCTGAAAGGTAAGTATAAGTACTTAGTGCAGTAACGCTTGAACTTGTTTGATTCTTGGAAGTGCCATGGAAGGAAAACTTAAATTTGCATTATCTGGCTCGTAGTTCCAGTTTTTGTTTCCTGAAAAAATATTTTGAAATGGAAGGAGGTATTAATTTCCAGCCACATAAATTGCCGAATATGCCATCCTTGACATTTTGGTAAATAAATCTCAAGTTTCTAGCTGCTAATCTGGTGAGTAGCCACCTTTGTGGGACCTTCTGATTTTTCTCAGTAACTGAGTAGTAGATACTATTCATTATTATTATTTCTAGTGGAAAGTTTTGTTACTGGACAAACTGCGTGGTTTAGTTTAAAGTGTCAACAGACTTCTTGGAGATCAGAATCAAATGTTACATAATTCAGTCTCAAAACCAACTTGGCACTCTGTTTTCTGAACCATAATGCTCCAGACATGTAAGAGGTTTAGCACTCTTAAGTGTTTTTTATTACCTGTGTCTTACAAGAAAGCTGTAACTTCAAATTCTGTTCTCACTCGTTGTTCTAGAAGTAACCTACACAGGTGGGTTTCTTCTGGTGATTTTTTTTTTTCTGTTTTTCATGCAACAGACGTTAGAAGTACTAATGGGAAAACACTTGCATCACAAATATTGTGGTTGCAACTGGGAATGGCTGTGTACAAACAAAACGAGATCTCATTCATGAGAATTACCAGTAATACAGGGAAGACTGCATTTTAGTGTACCTGGGCAGCATGCAGATTTTATACCAGAGCAGAACAACTCACTCTGCATTTTGCTCCTTTCCTTGTAACTATCAGATAGGTTTGGAGTTTTGTATATGGATTCCTTGCTCTGGAATATTTGTGTGCTGTATCCTGCACTTCATGGTACTGTTTTGCGTTGTCGTTTTGAAACCTACTAGAAGATTAATGCTCAAGTTCCATGGTGTGCAGCTCTGAAGATGTCAGTAAAATAAAGGTTCCACTTAAGTTCCTAGAGCGATGGGTGAATTCATAGTGCAGATCGTGTTTAAGTGCAGTAGCTTCTCTTAGCGTATTCTGTGTGCTTAACCTATCTGCGCTTGACTTAGCTGACTGTATTTTAATAGGCTTAATCTAATTGGGCTTGCTAATTGACTATATTAACCAAAGATCTGCAGTACTTAAACAAAAATATGTATATTCCTATTTAGTCCTCAGCTGCCCTCATGTTTGGGCATGAGGGGTAAGAAGACTTCAGAAAAAGATACATGGCAAATAATGTAAAGAGCGTGCAGATTCCTTTGCTCTGTATTGATGGAACTATCTCAGATAACTGACAAAAAAGTGCAAATAGATGAAATGAAATTCAAGTTTTTAAGCACATGAAAAAAGTAGAGGAAATTTGTGTGACAGAAATGAAGATGCGACCTTGAAAATAGTCTCGTTAGCTAACTTTTCCTAAGATTTTTATCTGAGTGTCAGCCTGCAGCTCCATCTAGGCATCTCGTTTGCTTCCCTGAGAGATGCCGAGCACTTGCTGGCAGTTAGTCTCGAAAATAACTTTAAAACTGAAATCGCTTTTAATGCAGAAAATTGTATTGTGGTATTTCATGTTGTAATACGAGTAAACAATAATTTTTATGTTAACAGATAACTGTGACCTGCATTTTAAAATCTCAAGAGACCGGTTTAGTGCTTCCTCTCTGACCATGGAAAGCTTTGCTTTCCTTTGGGCTGGAGGGAGAGCCTCCTATGGAGTTTCTAAAGGCAAAGTCTGCTTTGAGATGAAGGTGAGTTGAAAGTGATGTTTTATGGGAGACTTATGATGTTTGGCATGCTTAAATATAATAAAATTGTCAGGTTTTTTTGACTTAGCTGAAACTAATTCAAGTGAACAGGAATTTCGGAAGTCTTCTCTTACGAGCCTGTGAAATGGTTCTTGATAAAAAATGCCTCAGTTTTCAAAACTGCTTCCTTTTTTCTAAGAGCTTCCGTTTAACAACAACAAAAGCAGGCAGCTTGCGTTTACCCTGAATATGTAACATCTGGTCTCATTTTTGAACCAAGAATTTTATTTGGCACCTCATGCACCCATACTTGAAGAATTTTGATACTTGCTAGTCAGAAGTTTGCTTGTACTTTCTGAAGATTAATGAAACCTTGAGGTGGTTTTTTTAAGGGGATGTAAATGATCCCAACAGTCCTTTCTTCTGTTCGTTCTTAGTCTTTGAGTTTGACCTGCTCTAAGCAGGGATTTGGGCTAGGTGACCTCTAGAGGTCCCTTCCAGCCTGAACAATTTAGGCTGGTGTACAGAGTGAATGTGACTGTTTAGCAGGTACTTGAATTTGGAGAGCTAGAGTTCTGCTAAAGGGTAAGAATGGCAAAGAGCAATCAGCTTTGTAATAAACAGATTTCTCCAATTTTGTTGACGAAAGAGTAACAGGAGGCACAAAGCTTGTTTGTGTTTTTTTTCACTTTAATGTTAAAGGCTTCTTTGCATACGACATGCCTATGTATATAAATGCTTACTCTATTCTCTTCCTCTAGTACTTTCAAATCTAACCACCACCATGAGGAGTGGGTAGTGATCCCATTCTCCATGCTCTTGCATTGAGTGATTTCTCTGTCTGTTGGTACCTAGTAACTTGGGAAGGTGATGAAGTGAGATTAATGTCAGTACTTTCTGCCCTGTTCATCTTCAAATCAGTTTCACCTCGGTCACCTGACTAATTGTTGTGGAAACTGGTAGGATGTTGGTCAGTTTTTCGCTTTAGTTTGGTGAAGTTTGTAAAGGCGGTTAGAAAATAGCTGGTTGTATACAGATTCCAATGCTTTTAGGTATGTTTTTGTTGGATTTTTGGTGGTTCATCGTTTGTTGGTTTTTTTGTGTTTTTTTTTAATCTGGTTATGTTATTTGAAAGCTGGCTTCTTGCCCAGGAAGTCTGCTTACCGTGGAAGCGGATGAGTGTAGTATTTTCCTCAGTCTATGTAAAACAAGTTGTTGTTTTAGACATCATCACATTTTATTGTCCAAGTAATGTACTGTTAATACCAACTTCATGACTATTATTTAAAATGAAACAAGTATACATCTTGTTTGTGATTTTAACACAGTATCAATAGGATCAAGGTGTTTTGGCCACTGAGAGGGACTGCTATGACTAAGTACTTTGAAGGTATATGGTGTCTTATCTTCATTGCTCAGTCAGGAGATGTAACTGTTTAGTCATTGGCTTGTGATTTCACATACTTAAGCACGTTTTGTTTTTGCAGAAGGCGGTTACTCAAACTTAGCAAAGATTTAACCAAAGTGTAAAGGTTCCAGGTGTTACTCTTGTGTTTCCATCTTCTTAGTGTCTAATAAATACTACGTATCTTTTAATGAATAATTTAAAAATAGGTTACAGAAAAGATTCCTGTTAAACACCTGTATACAAAAGACATTGACATACATGAAGTGCGAGTTGGCTGGTCACTGAACACAAGTGGAATGTTGCTTGGTAAGACTTGAACATTTGATTACTTTTGTATTTATTGTGTATATGGTTGAAGTTTTAGGTATTTTCTAAAATGAGAAAAAATTAATGCCTGTAGTCTGTGAGTTCTGAAAAGTAATATTGAATCATTCACTGGACATGGTGTAAGAAAGCTTATTACTTGAACCAAGTAAAGTCATTAAGTATTCAGGCCTGTAAGGAGTACGTGATTAGAGAGTTAATTCTTTCAGTGGCCAGGTGTGAGTTGTGGAGAACATTCTTGAACTGGTAAGATTAAAGATTTTTCATGTAGTTATATAAATAGGAAGGGAGGGGGGGTGTCCCCATTTTTTGGGTGGTGGTTTGTGGTTTTTTTTGTTGGTTTGGCTTTTTCATTTATTTAAAAGGGTTGGGTGTGGTATAAGATCTAATGAGTAAAGAAAAACTCTGAGAGCTATAACATTGCTATTCTTTTAGCTTTTGGGGAGAATCCTTATTTCTGAAAGCAGTTAGGATGAAAGAAGTACAACTTCATTAGATACATGGGAACTGATCATAATGGTATTTATAACCAACTGCTTCTGCTGAGACACATCTTTATAGGAAATGTGTACGAATTAGTATGTTCTGACATCAGCAGCAGCTTTGTACTGAAGTTCCACCTGAGTCCTTGTGTTTGACACTTCCTGTTAGCTTGTTCCTTGCAGCTTCATCTTCAGCTGTCGCATAGGCTGAATGTCTGCTAAACTCCCTTTAAAATGGGGAGGGGTAAGTGCTACTGGAGACTAAATTCAGAAAGCCTTTTTAATTATGTTACAGGTATACCAGTGCATAATCAGGTCTTCAGAGTTTAAAAATACTTGCTCATGTCTTTATCTGGCAGTTTAGCTTTATGTCAGTGTGAACCTGGAACCAGCAGCATAAGGCTCTTAAAACTGGGAATGGAGTAAACACTGTTGTTGCATTTCAAGTGAGAGTATTCTTGAATAAAAGAACAAGCTGTAGCTGTTTGGGGGGGTGGAGTAATGGCTTGTTTGGCAGTAGTAAAAACAGCCTGAATAGCAGCTTCCTTAAGTTGCTGCAAAGTTACTCTTTCTAAAAGGTTAGGTGAAAATGCTTATTTTTAGTAAGTTTAAATTATTTCTTCAGGTGAAGAAGAATTTTCTTACGGATATTCTCTAAAAGGAATAAAGACATGCAATTGTGAGACTGAAGACTTTGGTGAGAAGTTTGATGAAAATGATGTGATTGGATGTTTTGCTGTAAGTTTTCACTTATATTTGCTTTTGAGGAAAAACATCCTTGAATTTTTAGACTGCTTAGATGTGAGAAGCAGTAAACCAAATACAGAAAAACTTGGAGCAAGACAAGTTAACATAGAGGGGAGGTAAAAATAGCCAGTACTATCAATAGTGACTGCTGTCATCATGTTAAGGCTTCATATTCACAAATGTCTTTAAAACCTTGGGAAAAAAAACCCAGATCTTAAATAAGGTGATGACTGACAGTAACTCATTTTAAGAGGAAACTTGAAGCAGTTCCTTTACTGTACAACAGTGTTACAGAAGTTGAGTGAATATAGCCAGCATAGTGAAATGGCTAACATAACTTTGTACAGCGAGGTGAGGAATTTTATCTAAACTAATGCTTTGTCTGAAAACCAGAATTTTGATGGCGACGAAGTGGAGCTCTCGTATTCCAAGAATGGACAAGAGCTTGGTGTGGCATTCAAAATAAGTAAGGAAGTTCTTGATGGGCGGCCACTCTTCCCACATGTTCTCTGCCATAACTGTGCAGTTGAGTTCAACTTTGGTCAGAAGGAGGAACCTTATTTTCCTGTACCTGAGGAGTATACCTTCATCCAGAAGGTTCCCCTGGAGGACAGAGTCCGAGGACCAAAGGGACCTGAGCAAAAGAAAGATTGTGAGGTATGTTTGTTGTTGATAATATCAGAGTTGTTGGAGATAGATGAACAGAGGTGATAGAATTTAGCAGACTATTATACAATTGTGCTTTTAGTTTGGGGGCTTTAGTACTTGGTATCCTGTGACTCTTCCCCTGCCTTGACACCCTCCCACTCCCCCACTTAATTTCCATTAGGCTTGCTGGCCTAAGTTGCACATTAAAAGAGAATCTTTGAACTAGCATCTCAAATACGGAACTTGTTGTCATAGGTGGTGATGATGATTGGCTTGCCTGGAGCTGGCAAGACTACATGGGTTACCAAACATGCAGCAGCAAATCCTGGGAAATACAACATTCTTGGGACAAATACTATTATGGACAAAATGATGGTAAGTGATAATACGACATTTTTATGTGTTGATCCGTTAAAGACTTGCGGTAAATCCAGGGTCTTTAGCTGCCGTGGAGTACTTTTGTGCGAGAGAAATTGTAAGAAACTGGCTGCTGCTAAGCTAGTGACCAGTGAAGATCTTTATCTTGCTGAGCTGCAAACTCATACTTGGCACAGCAGAATTCTGAAGCTTTTCATGGTACTATATAAGACATAGTTAACTGTTGCTGACTATTTCAAGCATTTCTATTTCTCTTTATGTCACTGTCCTTAGAACATTTAGCTTTGAATGAGTAATGTGATGAGTATAGCTTAAGATTCAGCGGTATTGATTCACCTAGAGTCTTTGCTTATAAAGCTCTGTGTCTTACGAAGGCTTTGGAATTTTAGCTGTCGGTTTATAGCCATTGCCTTGAATTTGAGCCATCCTTGAAGCGAGGTGAAAAGCATTAAGCAAAGGAAAATGTCGGCCACGTGTATGAAAGCTACTTTAACTCTGGAAAATCTCTCTGTAGGTTGCAGGTTTTAAGCGGCAGATGGCAGACACTGGAAAACTTAACACGCTGTTGCAGAGAGCTCCACAGTGTCTTGGAAAGTTCATTGAGATTGCGGCTCGCAAGAAGCGGAATTTCATTTTGGATCAGGTAGAAGCTTCAGTGAAAAACGATTGAGGAAATTCGTTATAGTTTGTAGTGCAGTAGCTAAATGGGATTAAAGTTACACTGTAATAGCAATTGTTTCGCTTACTGACATACTACTGATTCATGGGACACAAAGTTGAGATATTACTACAAATGCTTGTCTGAACTTTGGATTTATGGGATGTGGGAGGAATAGTGTTTTAACACGTGGATATGAGCTCGTAACTTTGCATTATGCAGCATCTTTATGTCCAGTTATTTGTAAACTTCATTGCAAGCTCTTGTAGAGGTGAAGTCTATACACCATAAGTTGACTTCCTTAACTCTTACAATGACAGCTACGTGTAGTAAGTTACTGCATTTTTTTCAGACAAATGTGTCTGCAGCTGCGCAGAGGAGAAAAATGTGCCTGTTTGCAGGCTTCCAGCGCAAAGCAGTTGTTGTTTGCCCAAAAGATGAAGACTACAAGCAAAGAACACAAAAGAAGGCAGAGGTGGAGGGAAAAGATCTTCCAGAGCATGCAGTTCTCAAAATGAAAGGCATGGAACATAATCCTATACTGTGTTTTAGGATGCTGAGTATCTGTTTAACGGATTAAGTAAACGTGAAGTCTAAAAAAATCACTTTATCTTAAACAGTTGTACTTAAACAGAACTGGAAGACTATTGTAACTTGTAGGACAACACTATATTGTGTTCCCTCTGCTGCAGTCCTTAACACTACTCAGTTATGCTGATATGCTTCATGCAGATGCACAAAGCTGTCTTGGCATAAAGTGCCCTTATTAAGTGACATATTTGGCAGAAAGTGGTGTTCTGAGTGGAGGCTTATAAAAGAAAAAAAAAAGATACAGGCAGAATGTTTTCAAGGTTTGGAACAGTACTGGCAACTCCATGAAGACCTGTTTATTCCTTTGTCACTGTTACGTTTCCTAAATGCTCAAATTATGTAATTTTGTCCCTATGCTGAGGGAATGCAGGGGGTGGGAGGAAGAATGGGAGAAAGGTGGGTAAATTGCAGCTTTGATCGTAGCTGATTGTAGATGCTGAATACTCAGTGTTTTTGCAATTATAGGGAACTTCACACTGCCAGAGGTAGCAGAATGTTTTGATGAAATAATCTATGTAGAGTTGCAAAAAGAAGAAGCTCAAAAGCTTTTGGAGCAATATAAAGAAGAAAGTAAGAAATCTCTTCCGCCAGAAAAGAAACAGAACACTGGCTCAAAGAAGAACAAGAAGAGCAATAAAAATCAATTTAATAGGGGTCAGAGAGGACGTGGAGGATTCAACATGCGTGGCAACTTCAGAGGAGGAGGTGAGCCTAGAAATAAGCCTGAAAATTTTGAAGGTTGCTGCTGCTGGGAGAGGGGAAGTTTCTAGTACTTGCATTGCGGTTACTGTGTAGTGAGAGCCCTGATTCCAGCCTCAGTAAAAGTGAGGATTGTCAAAATCCTGGATTATGCTGTTGATGTGGTTTGATGCACAGCTTTGAGGTTTTTATTTTGGGTTTGGTGTTCTCCTGTGTACAAGACTGTACTGGGCGGTAGTGCATGACTGCATTACAGTTTTTCACGATGTTCAAATGACTTAATCTTTTCTTTGCAATTTTTGCACTGAATTTGGACGTTTACCATTGGTTTGAGTAATCCTTAATGTGAGAAATACTTAACAATTACTTGATTGAGGTAACTCTCCCTGCAGTCCCTGGCAATCGTGGTGGATACAACAGGAGGGGAGGCAACATGCCTCAGCGAGGTGGTGGAGGTGGCGGTGGTGGCGGTGGCAGCAGCGGTGCAATTGGCTACCCGTATCCTCGTGGCCCTGTCTTTCCAAGCCGAGGTGGCTACTCGAACAGAGGAAACTATAACAGAGGTGGAATGCCCAACAGGGGGAACTACAACCAGGTGATGCTTTCGGTGGGGGGTGGGGCAGGGGAATTTATTAGTTGACCTGCAGTACTTTGGATGATGTTTGAAAGGTTTGATGGCTGTGAATAGCCACAAACTTGGTTGTGGTGCTACGCTAATCACAAACGAAAAGGCCTAGCTTTCTAATTTAGTGTATGTGCCCAGGGCTCTGAATGTTGCCTAAGAAGTTCTAATGCTGATGTGGAGGTTCCCACAGGACTGTACCTCTGTCCTGTTAAAGACGAAGACTTTTTAGGGGGGGTATGAAGTCTTGCATCTGATTATTATTTTTATTCCCCGCTTGTAAATAGTAGTAACCATTGTTTGGCCTTCGGGTCAGGGTGTATCTTTATCAAGGGTTTAGGGAACTTCTGGAAGTATCTCTGAAGAGTGTTTTTGTTTTGGTGTCTGGTGTCAAACAACTGGTAAAGACAAACTAACCTAGGTCTTAACTGATGGAGTATCACTGGAAGTATTTAAAAACATATTTTGGGGCATGGAAGAGCCAGCAGATGGAGCCCAAGCTAGTAAACATAGCTCAGGTTTGTCTAATACTGACAAACAAGGGAAACACAATATTTTTACCTACTGGTACCCGTGTCCTATTTTTTTTTGTATGGTAACTTTTATTTGAAATTTTGTGGACTAGCACTTCTATTTTCAGTTGTATGACCCATATCCTTTTGTCTGATCAGATAACACATCCTTGTAGCAACTACAGCCTTTCCTAACTAAAAATAGACAAGCTCTTATATTTTTAGTTGTCCTGGTGCAGTTCAGCAGCTGGAAATAGGGTGAGTCCAAACTGGATTAACCAGCTTTCCAGACCACTGGCAACAACGGTTTGAGCTGGCTTATTGATTCTGAGGTTCTTGCCCCATGTTTAAGAAGCATTTGTTGGGAGGGGATGGCTTTTGGCATTCTAGTGTTTTTCAGGGAGGTTTTTTGTCTTGTTTGTTTTAATCTAGGCCCGATACTTTGTATTTTAAAGATTCTGTATCATATGTGATATTTTGGTAGTAATAAAAGTTGGCATTAGTACACTTCTGAAAAATCTGTATAGATGAAGTACTGAAAAACCATTGTCCTCTTGCAGAACTTCAGAGGAAGGGGAAATAATCGTGGCTACAAAAACCAATCTCAGGGCTACAACCAGTGGCAGCAGGGTGTAAGTAGTCATAACTTGACCTTTTCGGTGATTGTTAACTTGAATGTTTCAAAATGCTGCCGCGAATGATTAGATGTGTAATCAAAACTGGGTAGCAAAATCTTTTCATGCTAGGTAATACAACTATAAATAGTTTTCTGTGCAAAACTTAATCTGGCTTGAAGTATCAAGTATCAGCGATGGCTTATTGGTCTTAATGGTATGTAGTGTTTGGCTTCACGTTACTACTGTGAAGTGACCTCCTAACTGCCTTCAGTTGTTCAGGATCTTGCTGCCATGTGAGGGGACTTGAATCTTCTCAAGTTCCAGGAGAACTTGTTGTCTGTTTCTGCAAGAATGTAACCATTATGTGATTACAGGTTAAAATTAACTATTTATCCATTTATTTCAGCAATTCTGGGGTCAGAAGCCATGGAGTCAGCATTATCACCAAGGATATTATTGAATACCCAAATAAATGAACTGATACATATTTCTCCAAAACCTTCACAAGAAGTCGACTGTTTTCTTTAGTAGGCTAACTTTTTAAACATTCCACAAGAGGAAGTGCCTGCGGGTTCCTTTTTTAGAAGCTTTGTGGGTTGATTTTTTTTTCCTTTTCTTTTTTTTGTACATTTTTAATTGCAGTTTTGAAGTGATTCGTAAGAGAACCTCAGCATTGTGCACGAAAAGAGAATGTGTCAGTATTTCAGGGTTCTACATTTTATCTGTAAAATGTGACTTTTTTTTTACCACAACAAAAGTAAAACGTTGCTTTGTACCTGGTGTCTTTTTCTTAAAGAATTTTCTCCTTTTTCCCCACCCCCCAATTTCTAAGAAACAGTCGTGAGTCATGTCACAATCCAATAGAAATGTTAGCAACCAGATTGATACAGGGGCTCCTTAGCAGCCCTCGTGAATACTGTGAGATTATGTAAAGCTCCGTATTACACTCCATCCTCTCTATGAAGCTTCTGGGAGGGGGAGGGGAGGAGAGGGAGGTAAAAGTTTCTGGCAATAACTAGGACTTTTTTGTAACATTTGGAACTCAAGACCTTGGGGGCAAAGAGGAAACCTGGGGCTAAATAGTGAAGGTGGAGTGTATGTAGAAGCTCTTAAAGTTGTAGAACTTGGTTGCATTACTTGTGGAGGCTCAAACTTGTGAAGGTACAACACCATAATTTCTTTTCCATTTGTTCTGCATTTTGATTCTGAAAAGAAGCTGGCTTTGCCCATTTCTTATTAAACAAAACTTGTTGTAAATCCAGTTGTCTAATGGGATCTATATGAAGTTAGCTGTGTGTCTGTATAACTCTTTCCCCACAAAATACTGTATACCTAGTGTGCTTGTAGTAGTTACTCCACCATTTTGTAAGCTAATGAAACTGTGAGTCACCCATTTTATATCTAATTTTTAATCATGTCAATTCTCAAATGGGTGTATCTCCTTAGCCTGCTGATTCCTTTTTCTCTTTAAAGAAAGTGGGTGGAGAAATTTAACTCTAGACGTTTGTTTGCAATAAAATTAATTCATTTACTCTTGTTCTGGGATTGTTGCCATCAAGGTCTAAAATCCCTTTAAGGCTATAAAGAGGGAGAGAATGTATGAAAGCGATGATGTTGGACAGTTTTGAACTCCTTACTGTGTACATGCTGAAATACTTGTGTTTCTTTAAAAATCTAAACTGGTGGTTGCTCTGTTAAGAGATATATCACATGTGTAATCTCACAAGTTAACATGGTTATATGTATAGGGCAAAAGTCTTTTGAGTTGCGCTTGCATCATGTAAATCCACTTAATCTATTTATTGTAAAATAGACCTTAAGGAAGGAGTGGGGGAAGAAACTGGACAGGGAATAGGACAGGAGGGTTGTCACGGAGAAGTAATCCTGAAGTTGAACAAGAGCGCTTCGATTTGTTTTAACTGCTATTTTGTTCGGATTTACGCTTTTGTAAAACTGTAGTGGCAATGTTAGCTGCTCATTTTCTTGCTTTTTAATGCTGTAAGATAGGGGAGAGACATAACCCTCCTAAGTTGGATGCTGGCGTACATGTGGGAACGCATGTCGCTGCCAGCATCTGGGCGTTGGGACTTGCCTGCAGACTTCCTCGCCACCGTGCAGGGGCTTAGCAGCAGCAGCAGCCTAGACGTAGAGTCAGCGTAGCGTGCTTGAAACTTTTCTCTAATGTTAGTCAATTTCTAATAGTCTTCAGAAGTAAAGGTAAAGTTGTGTTGCTCTTCTAGCCTTTATAGCAGATGACATTGCATATTGACATTAAACATTAACAGCACCACCTCCTTGTTAATATTGCTTTAAATCATCCCTTTCCTTGGAGAAAACTGTAAATTGTCTTTGAAGAAACACGTTAATGAACTAGAAATGTGGGGACTCTACACCCAGATTTGTTTTGCTGAAATGGAATTTTCTTTAGACATGAAAAAAAAGTTTAGTGTAATTAAAGTCCATCTCCCTTCTACTTTCCTCACAAGAACTAACACTTTGTATGGAGTGCTGATCCTTTGCTTATTTTGGTACTCTATAAAATTATATAGTCTTAAACTGAAATATAAGAGCCTACACTTACTATGTGCTTGTATTTTAATTCAAAAGTCTGGGATGTTTTGTTTTCAGCTCTTTAATGTATGGCATTTAAAAAAAAAAACCACCCCTGAGAGGGAGTGCTTCAACTGTCTTACACTTCAAAGAGGAGTATCTATGTCTCCTAAAAATACTCCTGTATGGAAAAAAAAAAGCTGCTTTGAGAGGCTCAGCAATATATATGCTGTATTCTGAGGTATGGAATACAAACAAGCTACACCATAAGCACCGCAGAGGCACATGCAGTTCAGAAGGGGGACAGGAAAGTCTTAAGTACTTCCCTGCTGCTTATTGCAGCAGAGCAGAGACCAGCACTTGTGTGAGGCTACATCTTCAACCTGGGTCCACCCACAAAGAAGAGAGGCTACAAATTTACCTTGGCTCTGATCATTCCTAGAGAAGGGATTTACTTTCTCATGTGAAAGAGGCTTGTGTGGAAAAGCTGTTACCTAGCAAGTCACTAGTATTAGAAAAACAAACAAAACCCAACTACTTAAATTTGCAAAAAGAGGCAATAGAAAAGTTACCTGATGGCTCCAGAAAGGTGAGGAATGAATGCACAGCTGCCTCGTGCCACAATTAGAGGCCTGAGCCGTCTGTCATGTTGAGTAACTGACTAGAGCAGCTTATAAGGACTTGGTTACATGAGGAAAAGTACCCGTATTCCAGCAGCTGCACTGCTGGTGATGCAGACACTAGTGATCTACAGCAGGGGGTCTGGGTTCCCATTTGCTGGCGGGGTTATTCTAATGGAGTACAAACTGGGTTTGTATTTTTCTAATTGAGGGGGTGTTTTTTTTTTCCTCATGGAGTGCAAACCTCAAGAGCGTCAGATCTGGTCCAGAAGTGGGGGGAATGCAGTGTATGGTGTCTGTGCAGCTTCTGGCTGCAGTAGCAATAATGCTGCTGGTGGTACTCCTCGCGGCCGGCTCTGCTGGAGCTGCTGAAGCTGCTGGTATCTCTCATAAGAGGTTGCAGCCACCCTGCATTGCCTGAGGGCCACACGTGCTTAGCTGCAGACTGATAGCAAGTCTGTGCAGGGTATCTCAGAAGGAAATTCCATCTATTAAAAAAATCCTCCTTTTGTATTTCTGCCTTTGCTCGTAACAGTCACTAGGATACACACCATGCGCTCCCCTGATGTGCTGCGGCAGTGCAAGGGGCTGTGTCCTGGGTGTTCTGAGAGTAAATGGACTCTCACCTGTGGGACATGGGGGCCCAGCTTTTGTTCTGGTGTGCCTTACAAGGTCCCTGTACCCAAACCTCGGCTCTGCTGTCATGAGCTGGCCCTTCTAGTGTGCTGTGCTGCTGCTGTGCTGCCCAGGGAGTACTTAATGCTGCCGTGTGCATGTGGGAGCTCAGTGTAAGTGGCACCTGTACACAAGTTCTTTCAGTGCCTACTGCAGAATAATTCATCAGCAAAGTCATTTTTAGAAATTCTGCCAAATTTTTCTGATAGCAGGATGAATTAAACTTGTGTTGCGGCAATGCCACGTGCGGTCTGAACTACTTGATTTTTTTAAATAAAAAGTCTTTTTCAGGGTGTGAGCCACTAGGGTATTTTAATCTCTTAAAACACTTGACCGATGTTTTTAATAGAAATATGTGACAATGTCATCTTTTAAGATTTGGAGGTTTGCTTGTTCATGACATTTTAGAAAAGTAGGCCAGTGCTTTCTAGAAGTACAGCCTCAAACTAAGCCACAAGAAACCAAAGTGAGTTAGAGAAACATGAGTTACTTGAATATTTCTGCAGATGTTTAATGGCTGGGGACTGGACTCTCCCAAGTGAATAAGTGTGTGTATACTGTAGTTGTGAACTAGTAAGCTAGGAGTAAGTACAGCTGGAGCTGTCTCAGCCTGCAGCACCGTGGAGGAGGGGGAGAACTCCAGAATGTCAGATAAACGCCTCTGAGAGGAAAGTGGAAATTGAGAAGAGCTGTTTTGTAACTCCGGTGTTAACGAACCTGCTGTGGTGAAGACAGAGCAGCACCTCTCTGTCGTCCATAGATCACTCTGTCCCACACAAACCCACTCTGCACAGAAGAGAAGGAGGCTTCTGTTTCAAGAGCAGATTAGTGATTAGTTTTGTGCAGCTTTTCTCCTCTGCTCAGTGAGCGAGGCACGAGCTGTCCCCCCGCAGCACAGCAGGCCTCTCTCGAGCTAGCCGCTGCAGGAAATCGCCTGAAATTGGGACTTGGCCACTAATTAAGCTGGCTGTGGCTGTTGCCTTAGTTTGTCTTGCTGCCAGCACTGGGAGTGGCAAGAAGATTCGGCAATGAATCAGTTGCTGTGTAAACTCAGCTTTAGCTTAAAAAAACAGATGCTGAAAGCTTAACATATCAACACCAAAAGAGTAAAAACAACAGCAAATGTAAAAAAACCTGGTAATACAGTAACTCACGCCAGTGACTTGATGTATCTTCAGAGCAAGTTTTCTGTTCTCTTTTCTTGTTTAGTAGGCAAACTTCGCTCTGCAGATCATTTTGGTCCTAGAAGTTACTGAAATCAAAACTATGGGTAAGACAGCTCAGCCAATTCTTCAGACTTTTGCACGATCAAAAAATTTTTACAACTTGGGAGCCAAGGGCAGTTGCAATTTACACTAGTGATTCAGGGATCTGCTGCCTGTTTAGCACACAAGGACTGAAAGGGCACTCGTTTTTCTCAGCGTTAATTCTCCTTTAGCTAAGATCAGATGGCTGCTTACTAGGACACCTCTGGTAACTAATGTGGCATAAAAAAAGACACCTCTGGTAACTACCGTGGCATAAAAATTCAAGTATGCCTTTTCTGGTCTAAGTGTGGCCCTTCCTTTATGTTATATGAGCTGATGCTAACTCTGATGCCCCTGTGCTCTGGAGGTTTTCCACCAAGTTCTAATAAAGATTAGATTGCCTTACATGTGGGGAGGAGGTCTGTGCTGGTGAGGAGCACTGATGGGAGCATGAGTTCTGAAACAGTGCTGATGTCCGAGAGAGTTGCCAAATAAAAAGGCCCAGAATAGTATTGAAGATCTCCCAGGATGTAAATGCATGCTTAAAATACCGGGGAACGTTTACAAGGTGAGAGATGCGTGAAAGGCTTGATTCTCTGTTTAGTGACCTATTCAGACACAGGCTAGAGCTACGTTCAGGCTCCGCTGAACTTGCAGCTCTGTGGGGCTGTTGAGCAAGTAGGTAAACTAAGCCCTAGTACTATAAAAGGACTTTTTGTGGTAAGAAGGTAGTAAGAGATGGGGGAGAGGAAATGAGCAAGTCTTGTTGGAGGGATGTACTGTAATACTTTTTTCTGAAAAAAAAAAAAAGAAGAAAAAAAGACACTTGGGGTTTGCTCCCATCACACTGAGAAATATATGAGCTAGCAGAGTCGAGTCCACATTTCTGAGCAGCAGAGCTACATACCCAAAGCCTGGCATCCACTCTGTCCTCACTTTGTCTTCTCTGCTTCATGCTTCCTGCTGCTGTTGGAGCAGTTGGGGTGCTGTGGGGCCTCCAGCCCAGGCTGGGAGCACTGCGCCAGAAGGAATGAACTCCGGAAAGCAAAATGGGATGGTACTGTGTGGGTGGTCCTCTGCACCACACTGGTGTTTTTCTGCTTTGGGTTTTGCAGGTTCTCCATCTCTCAGTCAGTCGCACGATCACAGAAACGTCGTTTGCAAGGCTGCCTAAAGCTATAGTCCCTCTTCCCGCTTGCAGCAGGACTGGCACTAGTACTCAGGTCAGCTGGGCCTTTGTCCAGCTGAAGCTTGAAAACCTGAACGGGAGGAAATTGCATGACCTATTCCAGTGCTGCACTGCCCACATAGTAAACCAGTCTGTCCTGCTGCCTGGCCTGAAGCTCCCAAGCTAGAGTTTGTGGCCGTTGCGCATGCTGCATCACCTGCAACTATCAAGGGGCATTTGGCTCGCTCTATCTTTGTAACTGTCCTGCAGTTAATATTACGCAGTTACTAGGTCACCCTACGGCCTCTTCTGCTTCAGATTTAAGTGTAACTCCTTCCACCATTTTTCCAGGGGGCATGCACTCAAGCTCCCTGAACACCTTAGGAGCCCTTCACGCTACAGTTTTTTCAGAGGCCCAAAGCTTGACCGTGCTATTGGACGTGCTGCCTCAACAGTGTCACGTACCGGGAGATAAGTGCGTGCATCCCTTGATTTGTTTGCCACATACTTCCTGATGGAGCCCAGACTGTGCCTTACTTGCAGTGAGAACACTCTCTTGGCCGGCGTTCAACTTGGCATCCGCTGTAAGTCCTATGCTTTTCAGCAGGGTGGCTATTCAGCTAGAGGTTTCCCAGCCTCTCGTGTACGCTCTGTTATGCAAGCAGCTACCCTGTAAGAGTAACAATAATAGCAGTCATGATAAATTTTTAAAAAAGATAATTTCTTAAATTGTTACCTAGTAAGCCAAGCACCTCAAAAAGACCTATCAGATGTTATTTACTTCTGCAAATTAAATGTGTTGTGTGTTCTCCCTGTTTGCTCTGAGTGACCTCAGAGAAAGCAGCTGTGATAGCGTAATAAAGACTATTTCAGCGCTTACATTATCAGAGAACGCAACGTTTAAATGTCACAAAACGCAATTGGTTTCCATACCTAGGATATTCCTCTTGTATGCATTTGCCTACCCCTTTTTCACAAGAAGTATCTTCTGCGTGGAGCAGGAACTACCGAGTGCCGCGCTGGCTCCTATACACGTCTGTGGTAGGAGCGACTTTCCTTGAGAGAAAGGAGGAGGTGGGAGGAATCGCTGTGATCCAGAGCTCTGGTCCGGAGGGCAGCCTGCTGAGCCCGGACTTGCTCGGCATGGAGGAAACTCCGCAGTCTGCTCAGTGGTGGAGAAGGGGATGGAGGTTGGGAGACACTTCCAAAAAAACCATCTCCCCAGCGGCTCCTGCGCATTCTTGGGAAGGGGCTGCCGCTACTGCTTCAGCAGCCGTGTTGGCACAGCCCCGCACTATTTATGCGCCTCTGTGGCTTGGCAGCCGGCCAGGCCTTTTTAATTTTTTCCTTTAAGGAAACACCCGCGGAAGGGAAACAAGAGACTCCCAATGCTTTCTTTCGGCAGGTCCTAGCACAGAAAATGAAGAGGAGAGATGTTTCCAGGAATTATCTTGCTTTTATAGGTACTTTTACTGCCTTGAAAGGTGTATTACCCAGCAAGTACCAAGTATAAGTATCCTTCTCTAGTTCTTGAACAAACCAGTGAAAATCACACTGCTGAAAGCAACCCAAAGGCTGGTGGGGGAAAGGAAGGAGTGCATGGGTTCCTCCATGAACAGTGCTTCTATCTTAAGCGTTTCCATTAGCGTGGATCCCACTGGAGGTCACCAGTAGGTGGACAGCATTGCTGATGTATCAGTAACTAAACTCTTCTGAATTTTGTCAGGTTTGCTGCCCTACCAGGAGTATGTGATTTAATGCAGGGTTGTGGTTTGTGGCGTCTCACAGTTCTCGGAGCGTTCCTAAGTGCGGGGAGCACGGCTGCACGCCTGTGTCCACATACACGTGCGCACGAGGGCATCCTTCACTCTGCTAGAACTGAACTTTCCTCTGAGGGAGTGGCTTGCTGCCCACGTGGTAGATGGTCACTCCGCGATCCACTTCGATGTTCTCGAGATGCATTTCTTGGCTATCTGGAGAGCGCAATGTGGGTGACAGAAGTGTACAAACCGCGGTACAATGTCTCCAGTAGAAGGATGAATGGTGACAGAGAAAACAGTGAGCATAAATAAATGGTGACTGGCTTTGGGGATGTAGAGGACTGTCGTGCTTGTCAGCGGGGCTATGAAGCCCTCGGCAGTACTGGTTCAGGGGATTTCATGAGGTTTAGGAAGAAATAGCTGAGCAATATTCATGCATCTGGGAGTCTGAGTAGGTGGTTATTGAAGAACGTGGCACTTACTTAGATACCATCAGAGCTAAGAAACTGAGTCAAACGAGTTCTGTTACGGTCTCCCAATGTTGCTTCAGGGTGACCCTCGAGGGCTTTAAATGCTGGATGAAAGCATTATAAGCACAGCATGTGATCATCACCTGTAGCTCCAGATTTCTTGGGGGGGGGGTCTCTGAACAGAGTCTCATCCCCTCTATTTTGAGGAACAGGCCATTGGAAACTTTTTTGCTCTATATTTGCCCTATGAAGTCCTACAACAGCTGTTTGTGATAAGGTATCTGCTCAGTAAGAAATGTTCTTAGCTGAATGTTTCCCAAGAGGGAAGGGGATGTTAGCTTCCCTTTAATCCCTGAGCTAACATATCCTAAATGTTCTGTTGGCAGGAGTTGTGGGCACCCTGACTGCACATTTTTTCAGAAGCAGCAGCCATAGGCAAATGGGCTAGGTGGATCTCTGTCCTGGTTCGAGCTAAAACAGAACCAATTCTCTGTCCAGTGATTTTCTTCTAACTAACTGCACTTTCTGAAGCTAGCAATATATTTTTGCACGCAGTGCCTGCTTCTAGCAGTGATAACGCTCAATGTTCATAGTTACTACCAAGGACTGGTGTGCACAAAGGCTCTTGCTTATACTTGCTCCTATGGAGACCAAGGTCACTGCTAAATCTTGTGTGCCACCTTGCAGAGTTTGGTAAGGGAAAAGGTCATCAGTAAAAGGGCCGCTCCTGTGGGGAGGAGCAGACAGGACAGGTGACCCCAAACTGACCAACAAGGTGCTCCATTCCATGGACATCATATTCAGTTTGGAGCTGAAGAATCACAAGGGTCAAGTTCTTCTCTTCCTCTACGGCCAATGTCTGAGGAGGACTCTGTCTGTTCCTCCATCTTCAATCCCAATCTGTGCATCCCTGAATCTAGATCCTGACTCCAGCTCCCGTCTCCTGCCAGGTCTAGTCTGGGACTTCTGCAGTGCCTGCCCACAGCATCAGTGGTGGTGTGATCATCACCGGGGGAGGTCAGTATTGGTTTTGTATATATTGCATTCAAAGGACCATCCTTTCTCTACAACTGCTCTTCACCAAAGAGCAAATTTTCATCTGTATGCTTTTGCCTCCTAATTCCCCAGCTGCACTATGACCTCATAGCCAAAAGGCACCCTGCTTAGGTTGCAGTTCCTTCTCTGAGGTCAGATAGGAAAGAACTCAACTGTGCATTAAAATAGGAGCTTGCTAAGTCCTGGTTCATGGCTCACTCAGCATCCCATGGCTGCTCCAAGGGCTTTATGAGGCAACACCTCCTACACTGTCCAAATGGAAGGAGCCTCCCTCTTCCTCTGGCACAGAACAAGGGGAAGCATTTTTCTCTTTTGAATTAGTCAGTTACCGATTAACTTTTGAGTTTAGATTTTGCAGTGAGTACAGAAAGTGTTTCATTGTGCTAAATCAAATTTTCTGGAGACTTTTTATATAAAATTATTGAACTGAATGTCCTCCATATCCAGAAGAAACAGGAGGAATACAGGGGGGGGAAAAGAAACAGAATATACAAGTTTGTTTTCTTTTTTTAAGAGGCTAATTCACAGAGGGCAAAAGTTTAATTATCTTAGCGTAAATGGCACATTTGTTTAGTGCTTTCATGTGTATTTTCATATTAATTAATTAGAGCAATACTCCTGTTTACACCTGATTCCCAACACCCACCCCCCCACCAACTCAACAGATCACTCCTAAAATTAAGTAGAGGGTGGGGGGAAAGTACTATTTTTGCTAAGTGAATGCCTTTAGACCAAAAAGTGCTTAGAGCGTAATACATTTTAAGTCATTTTGTGAAAGAAGTAAATACATTGTGTCACTGGTGTAGACAGAAGCAAACAAGGAATATTATACCATTGCTCATTTTTTTACATTGTTAGATCTAATTGCATATTGATGTTTCCAAAGAAGATAGCTTCCTTGAAATTCTATAGTGATGTTTCTTCTAACTGCAATCCTACAGTGAAACATACAAGTAGAACATGCCTTAAAAAAATCCAACATACCTACCATTGCTACTTACAAATAACATAAATTATTATTCCACCAATTACAAGGAAATGTCTTAAATAGAAAAGCAAGATTTTTAATCAAGTAAAAAAATCACTTTCATAGGTTAGACTGCTGCTGAAGTGTGATTTTATTCTTAGTTTTGCACAGACTGAACAAAAATGGAAAGCTTTCAACTTCACAGTGTATATAAATTCCCTGAACTTAGTCTGCAGCTGAAATCTTACAAAGGCTGTTGCTATCGCCCACCTTGCACAAGCAAAGCCTTCACCTACTGTTTAAATATTCCCGTTTCACAAACAGCACAATTAACAGTAGCACTGAAGTCTACATCTACTCACAGAACAGCCGATGAAAATATTTTCCTGTACGTAAATGAGATGTAATTACAACCTTGCCAAAAAAGAATCACTCAATTTATAACGGAAATCAAAGCAGTCCCAAAGCACTGTCACGGAGGCGCTGTGATAGAACACATCAGTTCCCAGATGTTTAATAAGAGGTCATTCCTAAGCGTGTATATAGTCATAGACATACATACCTACATATCAGAAACAAAGAAGGGCTTGTACGCTCATTTAGCAGATTTGCTGTGAATTTCTTGCTTGGATTTGCTAGAAAAATGAGCATGATTTATCAGTTTTACGCACCTCACACATTTACAGGAAAGAATGTCAGTTTTGGACCACCTTCTCCCAGAGCTGTATGAGACTAGAGATTCCTCTATGGCAGACTATGAATCGCTTCTTTCACCAACAGTTTGTTTTCTCTCCGGATCAAGAGAACTGCCTTCAAACACAATTTTGTTTCTCATTCCTTCTTTAAGCATTCTTTGTCGGATCCTGTGTTGGGCCAAATTGTACCTGCAGTAAAACCTGGAGGAGAGGACAAAAAGAAAACACAATTCCCTGCTTTATACGAGTGACAGCATCAAATCTTCAGCCAGTGGAGAAGTTGGGGGCCTACAAGCAAGCTCGTGAGGGACTTTTTAGGATGTCGGGTAGTAACAGGACAAGGGGGAATGGATCCAAACTAGAGGAGGGCAGATTTAGATTAGACGTTAGGAAGAAGTTCTTCACCACGAGGGTGGTGAGACACTGGAATAGGTTGCCCAGAGAGGTGGTGGAAGCCCCATTCCTGGAAGTTTTTAAGGCCAGGTTAGATGGGGCTCTGAGCAACCTGAGCTAGTGGGAGGTGTCTCTGCCCGTGGTGGAGGGGTTGGAACTAAGTAAGTGATCTCTAAGGTCCCTTCCAACCCTGACAATTCTATGATTCTAAGTCGAAACCACATAGGCTAGTAAAATTTATTATGAAATGATGCATAATGAAAATACAAGGGTAATTGTTTAAGGCAAATATTATACAGCCACTGAGGAGCAGGATATACAAGTGCAATGGAAAATGCTACTTTCTATAATTTGGATCTTGACCATTTAGTATGCTGCCTTTATGATTAGGGCAGAAAGATGGCATATGTGAAGGTAAAAAGAATTAAGAAAGACGGAAATGACCACGTGCCTTGATCTCTTAGGATTCAAGAAAGAATAACAAATTAAATAAAAAAATTTAAAAAAAAAAATCAAAGGCGTGGAACTCTTCTTCCTTTTAAAAAGAAACATTTTGGGGGAGAAGGAAGAGGACGCTTTGCTAGGCAAATTTCTTCCGAAGTGTCAAAACCAGTGTGAAAGCTCACATGGGGATCATCTTGTACAAAGCAGCCAATGTAAGTCTATCAAAATTCAAGCAGCGTTACATACCAGTATCCTAACATTGTGGAAATAAAGCCACCAACTGCAAAGTCACAAGATCTTCTAACTCTACCTGAAAGAAAAAGAAAAAAAAAAAAAAAACCTCAGAGAAACCAGCTAAAAAACCCAACGCTGGGTGACTTCCCAATATTAATAAAACCTAACAGCAAATAGGAATTAAGTTTTCCTTGCAAACAAATATATTAAAAAAACCCAGAAAGAATAAGTACTTACTGGTTGCTAAAAAATAGCCAAGGCCCACAACAAAAGATCCCAGGGAGCCATAGAGCACTGATTCCCGTGCACAGGGGACACTTTTAACATCAAGAAATCCTAGAAGTTTAAAGGACTGTAAGGAAAAAAAAACAACAAAGCACACCATGAATTAAAAAAAAATACTTTTGTAGAAGTCTATAATGCCAACTCTGCTGTAAAACTGACTTACTATCTTAGCAGTCAAAAATAACCACCTGAGAATTTCGTACTTCTAGTTATATCTGAGCAAAAGTGAACATCCACAGCTGTATGAGGAATGGTTTCAGAAGAGTTAACTATAGATTAGGGCAATATCATTTTGTACAAACCTGCTGAACCACCCTTCTATTGAATATTATAAAAGAACTATTTCATTCTTTCCTTTACATTCCCAAAAAAAACATGAGAGAAAATCCTTAAGAATCCTGGATCTTTCCTCAAAACCAACACAAATCACAACAAACAGGTAAGGTTACAATCAATTATGCAGTTAGTTGTGCCACATAATTTTAATATCTGAAAAACCAAATGTGTTTTTTTAAAAAGTTAAATTACTAGGGAATGCACGTGTAGTAGAGAACCTTATGCTGACAGTGAACAAAAACATTTATAAACCAGTAATTTTTAACCTAATCCTATGTATAGGCAGGGACTGTGAACAAAAAATTCTTCTATGTACAACAAATAATTTTTTAATCAATCTACTGGTAAAAAACATTCAAACTATATCATACTCTGGTTCACATCTATAACCTACCCTAGCTTGTATCTATTACTTTTCTATTTAATTTTCAAACAGTAATCACATGTGGCATTCATAAAATCAACGGTGAACTGACAAGTACATTTTTCATTTCAGAGATACCTACACTGCCTTCTGCTTAATCCAAGTCTTCCAACTTAAATTCTCGTAATTCCCACCCAACAAACATCCCTGCACAGGCACGCTGGCGCCACAAGCAGGAGGGAGCATCCACATGCAAAAACGCCTCAAGATGACGTGGGTCAGGGTTAAGGTGGTTAAGGTGGCCTCACTGTAGTAACACCTGCACATCTTTCTGATATTAATTATTTTACTAGAGATGATGTGAGGATTTGTCTTCACTCAATTGCGTTTAAATCCTCAGACCATTAAATACCACGTGTACAACTGTATTGACTAACATCTGCAAAGATTATATGTTATTTTTTTTTAAAGCTTTTCTAGGTGGACAAAGTAGATTTTGAAGATGGAGTGCTACAGTCAACTATTTATGGAAAGCTGACAACTCTGTGAGACAAGTCATTGCGAAACACATCCCGACTGTGGTAATAAGGATGGCAAGCATTTGACAACAGCTAGACCTTTATGCAAGTATGGAAATCCCCATCAATAATTTTATCTGTGTTCCCTATGGACAACCATCAGCTGTTTCCACATAATCCCTGTGTCCAAGTGAGACAAAGAAGATTTGCTCCATGGTGGTCTAATCTCCTAATGAGTAATTTAAAGTACTCTCATAATGGAAGATGTCACTTGATGCGTTAATGTTGGCTAAGACGGTAGCCCTGCTACATCCATGCTGCATGATGCATCCTTTTAAAATAGCATTTCACCTGTTGCCATACTCGAAATCACTTGTTATGACTCTAACCATCACTAACTACTGGCATTACAAAGGCTCAAGTGTCATGACAGTGTTCAATCCACACACAGAAACACTCGTAGAGGGCTTCGTGGAAAAAAACTCACAACCTCCCCCATCCACCCACTTGGCCCTCAGTTCTGCCAGCCGTGCCCGTGTATTGTTCCCCAGCTACTTCCTCTGGGGCAAAACCTGCGGGGCTTCACAACTGATCAGCGATAACATCTCGTGTTCCTTGCGCAGGGCTTCATCTGTACTTTCGCGGGCACTAACGCGCGGGGAGCCCGCCGGGCGGCCGCACAGCTCCTCTTGCTCCCGCTCGGCCTCGTACTCCTCCCCCTCCCCTTCCCCCTCCTCCTCCCCGCAGCGGGCAGCGCTTCGGCGGGGCCGGCGGTGAAGCCTTAACACGCCCGAAAGGCTCCGCGCACCGCCGGCTGCTGGCGCCTTTGTGGATTGCAGACCCGGCGCCCCGCTGGGGACGCCTCTCCGGGAGTTT
>VWZK01000298.1:154569-185364 GCA_013396935.1 Baryphthengus martii
ACATAGAAAGGCATAAAATTCATTCTTCTGAGCATGGGCTGACGACATAGGATAAACTCCAAGACAAAAATCACTCCAAGACAGCTACATAAATAGCAGTCAAGCAATTGCTCGTGGTGACCATGTGCCGTATCGTAAGCTGTGAAGGCAAGGGGTACTTAAAATTGCCAAAAGTCGGGAAGAGGATGGTTATTCCGCTCATGTCATCAAGGTGTTTGTTCTTCAGGAGGAGGACACTGTGTTACTGGATGCAAGTGTGTAGGAGTTACACGTTTTGGTAGTTTCATGGTGGAAAATGGTTATTATGATGGCTGTAGAGGTACTATGCAGTAGGTTATGTCAGAGTAACTACCCTTGTAAGGATGTGGCAGGCACAAAGAGTGTGTGAAGTCTGCTGTTGCCAAGGCAGTCAGCAGCCATGCTTGTGCAGTTGAATTACAAAAATTACTTCCCCCCTCCACAGGCATTAATGCTAATGCAAATTAAATTTCAGCTGCAGGACAGTTTTATTCTGGGTTAGCTTCTGTGATCGCTTCTGTAGGTTCACTTTGCCTAACTTATTCCTTACCACCTGTACAAATGATCCTTTAAGCTGCAACACCTTAAGAGATGTTAATTCAATATGTTCCTGTAAAAGCCAAGGAAACAAGGGCAGGCTTCTAATGCCTTTATTTCTTCTGCCAGATCTTTTAATCCTTTTACTTTACTCTGGGACTTGATTGAAAGAGGGGCTTATATTAAAAAAGAAGGCTTATATAAAACATAATGGTTGTAATTGCAGCTGTACTGCTAGATGTGAAGCTGAATTTAGAATTCCCTGACTTATTGGCAACAAGTGGACTTAAGGATGCTTCTGATTAAAGATAGGACAGAGTTTTAATTAATTAACCAGAATTTTTCATACAATGTAAATTACTTTTAATTTATGTCTATAAAGCAGGTCTGAAATGTATTAGTGGCAAATATTGACAGATGTTAAGCTTTCTTGTACGTCACTGTAATCCACTTCAAGCAGATGATGGTAGTAGTTATTTCTGCCACTTTTTTTTTTCCATTTCTTTAAGTTGCAACTTTGTAAGATGTAGAACTTGTTTTCTGGAACTGAAGACATTAGGAGATAAATGCTATTTCTGAAACAAATCTGAATAATAATGACCTAGTAACCTTAGGGTTACAGAAACAGGAGTGTGGAAGGAAACTCTTCCCTTGCCTCAGAGCTACTTTGCTTAGGCCTGTTTCACTCCTAACATGTTTATCTAATGTTCTTTTAAAACTTGCCTTTCCATTTCACATCTTAATTTTTCAAAATGCAGGGGCTGTCCTGAGGTTTCTATCACAAACGGTGTAGAGGGGACTTACTATGAACTCTGAGCCTTATGTTCCACATCTGTCATATGAATGTCTCAGGCTCAATCTTTATTAATTCCTGAGGGAAAATTGGAGACTAGAAGTAATATGACATTTATACGGTAATTGTTTCTTTTGGGATGTGGTTTCTGAGAATTCATAACAAACGGAAGGAGGGTTGTGCCAGTAAGAAATTTGTTTAGAAATAAGCTGTTTAAACAGCACATTTGTGCTGTTCATAGGAAAAAAAAGTGTCTATTGAAGGCTGTTAAATGCTCAGGCACCCTCTCAGGCATCAGTATTCCCTCAGCACGAGTTGCTGCAGGCTGCAAGGGTATTCTGAGAAGTATCTTGGTGTGCTTCTCCTGCCCTTACACTATTCCCTATATATCCAACATGAGCTAACTTCACTTTTTGCTTTACTCACTGTGGCTCTTGCATTTTTTCCAAGATTAAGCTAAAGCCCAGAGAAGGGAAAGAACTTTCTTATTGCTTTAATGTACTATGATCTGGACAACTGTTTCTTAACATAGACGGTGATGCAATACAATGATATCACTGAACTGAAGGGTAAGAGAGGAGAGAAGTGGTGTGCCAGGAGCCACATCAATGATGAGTTTTGCATGCAATGTCCTGTTGAAGTAGATGTATAATTAGCAGCACGAGGGAAAAAGGAGTCATATTCAGCAGAACATATCAAAGTAGACACTCAAATCAAACAACTGGAGAGAAACGATGCCGTGTATCAACTAGAAAAAAAATACAGTGCATCAGGTAGATCTCATTATATCTTGTTTGGTGGGGTATTTTTGGGTTTTTTTTTGTTATTTTCTTTGAGGGGAGGGTAGGGGATTTGGATGTTTGATTTTAATTTTGTAATCGAGCTCTGAACATTTTAGAGTAGGTTTCACTGACTTATCCCTACCTCAACTTGTCTGGTAACATGGCTGTCCACTAATACGTTGCCAGATGCAAGACGTTTTGTTCCACTGGAAGTACCGATATACTCCTAAGGTAGCCGCCATCCAAAATACATGGAAAGATTCAGAGAAGTCAGAGGATGTTTGTTTGTCATGCTGCAAAGTCTGGTTTCAGTATACTAGGGCAGGATCTCCTATACAAAATAGTGCACCTTTGGCAAGGGGCAAAAGGAAGAAAGCTCCTGGCTTCCAAAGGATCTAAAAAGAAACAGCCAATCTGCAAGGCTGAGATTTGAGAGATCAAAGTCAACCACAACCTCTTATTTCAAAACAGTTGTTCCAAATTTGCAGGCACCTCAGGTGTCCCGCTATGGTGTCCAGATTCTCTGGCAAGAATTCAAGGTTTTTCTCATTCATGACAGGAATGACTTCATGCGTTGCACACTGAGAGCATATAGCATATAAATATTTCTGTACCCGGTGTGGTTTTTGCTGCTTTCTGAGAAGAACCAGAGATTAAAAATACTTCGTATCTTGTTAGTAGTGTTCTCACATCCAGTATTTTTTGCTTTTTTCCTCATGCCACACTGTGACCTGGCCTGAAGGCTGAGTCAGTCTGTTGGTGACAGGCTACCAAGGGCTACGACCTTCTGTCATATTTTGATTTTGGAGGATCTTGGTTTCCTGCTTAAAGTATTGAGTGCTGGGCTGAAGTCATGTCTATGAATTAACTGCAGAGCGCCTGATGCAAGACAGCCAGCAGAATTTGGAGAGGGGGCAGGTTTTGGAAAACTGTAGGGCAGCTGGAGCTTTCTGAGTTGCTGGGGGGAATTGTTCCTGGGCAGACTAGGCAGATTTGTGTGCACTCTCTTCACTGATCTCTAAGTTGTCACTCCCTTCCATGTGCACAGTAATGCTGCTGGGGAAGCCTTCAGGAGTCTCCCGTAGTGCAGAGCCTGGTGCTGTTATCCTCAGGAGTGAGGTAGCTAGCTGCTCCCTACATTCCGTTTCAGACCTCCTGAGCGTGGGCATCTGTTCAGTGGCTACCGATGTATGCGGGAAGGCTTCTTTACTTATGCCAGTAGATGTATTTTCCCATACCTTTTCCCATGCTGATAGTTTGATTTTCCCAGCATGTCAGATTTGTGCCTTCTCAGTACCGCTGCAGGAACAAGAGCAGAAGCTAAACATGTACTTAATTACCTCACTTATCAACGGTTTACAATTCTTAGAGAGCTGGATGTCTAATGGATTTGTTTTTTTCTGGTCCGCTAAAGCTAAAATAGCCTAACACCATCCAGAGGTAGCTGCCAAGTTATTCTTGCAGTCCTGGGGAAGTCTATGTTGACAGAAAGCTTCAACGACACACTTCACCAAACCCAGTGCTTCAGGGAGGGGCTGTGGTGAGGAAGGGAAGGAGTGCTTATTTTGATGAATGGTCCTTCAAACTGCTAACTTGGGCTTATGATAGTATAATTCTGAATAATAGCGTCGGTTCCGACTGATTCCCACTTCGTCCTGGAGCTTGGGAGCGATACATATGTTCCCGTATTTTATGGTTTCCTGTTTACATTTGTTTACCTCCTGTGAGGGTACTTTAAACTTATCAATCAAGATGATCACTGTGATACAGCTGTTTGTCTTAAATCCCTCATCTTTTCAAGTGCTTGTAACGAATATTAAAAAACTCATGCTGTTCAAAGTTCTGGGTTGTATTGTTTGGTTGGTTTTTTTCCCAGTCTAACTAATGGCATGCCTTGGATTTATTTGGAGGGTATTAGAGGTCTCTTTAAAATCTTATTTGTAACTGGCATCATTATCTGCTCAGATGAGTTGTGGTGAAAAACCAATCACTAAGAAGAATTTCAGGTATCACACTGTTAATTTTAAGTCAAATCATGGAACAGTTCCCAAAACCTCGCCATTTTGGTTTTTTAGGCCTTTCTCCAAAATGCAGAGCTGGTATGGACTGAGAGGAGTAGAATTTGAGCGTTTTGATTTTACTTAAACCTCAGTAACCCTCAGCTCCTTAGCTGCGTCTGCTAAGAACAATCTATCACCTGTCACTGGGCTTTTAAGGGACTGTGATTTCAGATCCAGAGCTAAGAGGGGTAATTAGTTGTGTAGACTTCAGTGGAGAAAAGTGCTAATCTTTGATATTATCATTATCCACAGGTGTGCTGCTTTTTCAGTTACTTTCACATTCTTACACATTTTCAGTTCATCTTTATGAAGAGTGATACATGGACTAATTTTAGGTCATTTGTAAAGGTGTATTGGCTACAAACTGTCCAGAGTCTGCAAAGTTATATAAATGCTGGTTAAACTTAAGTTTTTCATAATTGCTACAGCTCAGTTTCTGGGAAGTTTCTAGAATCCATTGTAACACACATACACTGATATTTTACTAAAATACTGAGCTTTCCAAATTTTTAAAGTTTACTGATAACTTCAGAGTTATTGAGGCTATTTGTACAATTTTGGGGGAGGAAAGAGGTCAGAGGACAGACACTGAATTTTGACAAGTGCTAAAACATAATGTCATCAGTGAAGACTAGTAGACTAGTGTCATTAAATAAAACAGCAAAACGTGGTGTGGTTTTTTTTTTTGTCCAGAAAGATAAGAAATTGTTATCGGGCCTCTATGCCAATAACAACAAAGTTACCATGTTTAATGTCACTATAAACCCGTGAGGAATAGGAGTGGAAGGGATCCCAAGATGTCGTTTTGCCCAAAATTGTGTAGGAGGTATGGACTGGATGAAAACAGCACACAAATCCTTTCTGCCTCTAGCATCCTCCTTGCGTTCTTACACCTTCAGGTCATCGTTACAAATAAATGCTTCCACAAAATACTGATGAGAAGGAAACAACTTCCACGTTTTTAATTTTTAGTACCAGTTTTCTATCCTCTTGGTGCATCATGCTTTCAGAGCCAGCTGACGTGTCTGAGCAAAGCAGATTGAACGTCTGAGAAAGCTGTGATTTGGAGAGACAGGTACCATTCCTTGTGTGTCTTCTGCTGTGAGTCAGCAGTCAGGATGGTCAGGGCTGCCTGCATGGAGTGGGAACCTGAGCAGTCCAAGCCGGGCAGCTGGAGGAGCCCCAAAAAGGGAGGTCTCTTGTTTTTTAAATCCACAGGAGAGCAGTCATAACTGTGTTCCTTTCTCTCACAGGGAGATGCTCCTGGCTGCTTTGTCGTTCTTCTCTCCACCTTCCAAGCCCAGTATTTGCTACGGCTTTGCTTATTCCTGGGGGGATCTTTGTGCTAGCAGAGCTATGTCTGCCTATGCTGCAATTACCTCTGACCTTACCACATGCAGTGTGGTAGTTGAACATGTATTTAGCCATCCCTCTGCGCAAGGGCAGACCCTGAACAACAAGCAGAGTGACAGTCTTCCCAACATGCCTCTGAATTCCTGAAGATTGCTGTATCCTGCATAACCTTGGCTGACACACTTCCCGGGGTAGCTTGTGGCCATCCCATCCTCACTGGCTGGCTGTGTCCTTTTTGACTACCCTCGTGTAACCACCTGGCTGTGGGCTTTGACAACCATCTTGAGAGCCCTGAGGAATCATCTCACATTTCCCCAGAGCTCTGGGTAACCTGCCCTCACTAGCCTTGAGCATACAAGCCTGTTAAAGAGAAGGAGGCAGTCACGATGGCTTGTGTATTCCACCCTGTGGAAAGCAGTGGTGAAAGACTGCTTTTGTGCTGCTTTGCAAAGAGCTGACAGGACAGGGGAAGGAGCTGGTGCATAGTTTGCTTAAATGCTCCTTTAAAAGGAGTCTAAGACAAAAGGATGGTTGGAGGGAAACTTGCTAAAAGCTCTGCAAGCAGCAGCCACAGATGGGAAGTTTGATATAAGTGAGAGAGGTTGGAGGTGGAGCTGGTGGGTCCTGCCCTTGAGGGGCTGAAAGAACCATCTCAACAAAGAATCTTCCACCTCTTGCTCCATGATCGACACGATGTCTCTTTCTGACCCATTTCAGCTCTCAGGAGATATCACTTACCCTTCCACTGACAGCTTGATGACCGTACAGCAATTCATCCAGGGTCAGAAAAGGCCATCAGCAACCCTTGGGCCATGTTCTCTGCCTCCTTCCAGGTCCCTCAAAGAGTACAAATACTAGGAAATTGTGCAGCTCTAGGACAGATCAGACTTGTCGTTACAGAAGTGGGTCAGCGAAAGCATCCAAACACCACAAAGACTTTCTGGTCCCATGATATCATTCTCAGTCCATGCCAGCAGTGTTAAGTCCCTCCTACAGATTTCATCAATGATCTTCCATGGTGAGAAGGTAACACACTGAGTCCAGTCTTAGCTGATCAGTTCAGAAATATTCAATTTTACTGCCTTTTGAACAGAGGTAAGAAAGACTGGCTGAACAACCTGGGAGTCAGACATGAGCATGTCTGAAGGTTTGACTGTTTCGGGGACAATGAGGGGCTTTGACAGCAAAGAAGAATGTAAGGATACGCATCCCTCAGCAGCCAGTATTGCTGCTCCTGCCAGGATGAGTCACCCAGCGCGCTGAGATGACCTTATACCGCTATTACCCACTTTTCTTCACATGGCTGTCCAAGGCTGTTTTATTAGAATGAGAAGAGCAATTAATCTGACAGTACAACTCTCTAAATTACCTTGTAAGACAGGAAAAAAAGTAGGTTTTGAAAACAAATTTATTCTTTACTCAGTGGGTCCCTTACAAGGCAGATAATCTTTCCTCTAGATTTTCCTTGAGTCCCTTTATCTTCTGTCCAGGCTTCTGCCTCATCTTAACATGAGCTTAACTTCTGACCAAGTTTCCTCCCTAAAGCCTTGGTGTGATGCAAAGCCTGTCTTCTCCGATTGCTAAGACCTTTATTTACTATGGGACCCATCTTCTGACTGTTCTTGTTGTAACCGCTTAGAGAATACCCTGGTGCTATGTTCCTCCTAGTAGCTCCTAAGTGCTAGGTCGTGGCTGGATTGGCTGGAGTGCAAGGCCACGCACTTTGCAATCTCATCAGGAAAGTGAGCTGTCCTCTCAAGGAATGCCACCCATGTGAGTAAGAGGGTTTCAGAGGAGGTGGAGTACTTTGATACAAATTGCTCATCCAGGAAGAGAGGTAGTAGGCTGGAAAGCTGATTCCCTCACATCAACCTCTATCTTCCCTGGCAAGGCTCCAAAGATCATCTGAGCCACTTTTGATGTGATCTGTGAGGAAGATGCATCTCAAATCTGGGAGAGGCTACACAAGGGAGAGCTTATTCAATCCTGCAGATCCTGCCCATGTCAAACAAGTTCGTTTCAAGTCTGTGTGAGTTTTGTTACTCCCATGACAGTACTAAGTCAGCCAGAGGAGTACCTTATGTTTGGGTGGCCACACCAAGAAGGACCCATTGCCAGTGTGTTGGCACTCGAGCCATGGCCCGACTCCGGCAGTTTGCATGTGAGGAACCCAAACCACAGCTCCCCTCTCTATACATTTAATCGCTCCCTTTTATGTTGTATAATGCATTCTTGTTTTCTTGCTGTCCTCACCTATGAAGTGGCCATCATGTTCCTTTCAGCTAATTAATCGCTTCATTGATAGGCTAAGCATACATGTAACAACAAGTCATTGGCAGCATCACGTGTCCATTCATGCTGTGTATCTTCACACGCCACGGTTAGACTGCTGAGCTACACATTTCTTCTGTAAAATGCTGTATCTGTCTTCTGAGGGACTTTGTTCCTCCTTTGATGGACTATAGACCATCATGTTCTGCTTCTTAATTTAGCATCTAATTGCTTATCAGTTGTACTGTAAAGTTCTTTATGACTTCAGTTCCATGGCTACAGTAATGAGTGTCTGTGTTCCTGAGGCCTGTGTAGCCGCGCTGTAGCACTGAATAAAGAAATGAAACACTCCACAACAGAGCACAAATTGAGCTCCCAGGATTTCTAATTTTACATCCTTAAGTTTTGTAGAGCCTTCTTGTGGGAGTCTCTCCAGAAACAGGGTCATGGGTAATCTGGTATAGTCATTTTGAGTGGATTTCACAGCAGAGATGCAGAAAAACATTCATGGGAAGCTTTCACTGAACCGAGGAACACGGAGGCTTTGCTATCGTGAACACTTGTGACCAGCTGTCATTTGCAGGACTTGAACAAAAATATTTGATGTCTTGTTTGGTTGCCTTCAGCATTTCTGTATTCTTGACTACATTTTCCTAAAATGTTGAGGCAACTTCTGGAAACATATCGGAACTCAAGCTAAAAATGAATTCCACCCTGCTAGCACCAGTTTCCAGATGTTTTCTCTGATTTGCCAGATAATTATCCACTGGGAAGGCTGTTCCTCCATTGAAGTCATTACCTGCAGATGCCCGCGCCGCATTCAGTTGAAGACATACAGGGTGCAGCCCGCCTGGCCGCTCTGCTGCCTGTCAGAGGAGATGTGAGTCGCTGCTGGCATGGTGGGTGCAGCTTATCTTCACACCACCGGTGCCAAGCATTAACCACAGGCACCCGCTGTGCTACCTAACCTGGGCCGTGGCACTTCTCTTGTTAGGCTAAATGCCTCTGTATTTTTATGGACTTTTTCCAAATAAAACTCGATTGAGTAATTAATAATAAGTAGGGAGAGTTAAAGCTTTTTGAGTTTTGCACATTTTCCTGCCAATTATTCCATCAAAGACTGGCTCACTTTGTTGCTATGGAGCTTTTCTGCGAGCATGACTTTCATTTATTTAATAATACATGTATTTCTGAGAGCAACTTACATAAGAGTTGGCCTTTCCAAACTTCATCTTCATACAAGACTGATTTTTGACCGCTTGATGGCCTTGTCAGATATCAAAGCAGACACTGAATAAATTTGCCCCCCGCTCAATATTCATGTAAGAGGGACAGGCAGCTTTGCCATAACTGCGCTTGTTTCTAACCCGCCGTTGCTGCCTTCTCCCCTTCTGCTCAAGGTGCTGCAGCGTAGTCTCCTTGCAGCCACTTGGAGATCTCACCAGGAGATCATGCATTGCTACTGCTCCTTCTGGCTGGGCTTTTCCAGGGCAGACAAGAGATACCCTCAGAGAAGGCAACAGTGCTGCATCTTGTACTGATGTGAGCTATACCCATCTGCAAGGATCTGGAAGTCCCTGCTCCTTCTTCCTCCACCTCTTCCTCCTCTCAAGTGCCTGGGATTCGGGGCTGCTTCAGCTCTCAGCAACATGGGGCAAGCGATGCAGTACTCACTGCTGGCAGGTTATCTCAGGGGTACCTGCAGCTTCTTTGAAACCACTTTTACGCCACACACAGGGCAATAAGATGATGAGTCCCTCTACTCTTGTTAGAGCAAAGGAAATACGTTTGCTTTAATCTTGGAAGTCTTTTTCATAGGATAATTTCTGCAGCAGCTGGTTTCCATGGAAACTGAGAAACGACTGGCAGCACTACAGGAATGAAGACCATTGACCTGCCTGTCCTTCCCCAGCCTGTGCCACTGGACTTCCCTCCACTTGCACATGCGCGCACCTTGCTTATTGCTGCGAGGTGGACAAGCCCAGGCCCAAAGGTTTCAGCTTCTTCCACCGGCGGCAGCCTGAGTGCAGTGCCTCTCTGGCCTGCCGCCGATCCTCCTCATTCCACCACATCCTGCCTCTCTGAATAACTTGTCCGGCAGCCAGGGAAGGAGGGCAGACAGAGGAAGGGTCTTGAGATATCTTCACCTCCCCTTCCACCACTGCAGCATTCCCAGGCTCCAGCAGGGATGGGAGGATTTATGGTTAGGGTTATGTTACCTGCTTCTCTTTAAATGGCTGAAGAACACCAGGTGCAAACAGATTGTTGTGCTTTTTGAGGCTCATACAGCCTTGAAGAGCGAAACTGTATGAACAGCATTAGCATCAGTCTGTGCCTATGCTATATCTGCATTCAGTTGTCCTGGCACCAGCGTGGAGTGTGTTACTTGAAACACGGTTTTAAATTTAAAGGCAGCTTTAGCCTTTGGTCTGAGCGGCAGCCTTCCCTCATGCTGAAAGGTCACTTAATGCTAGAACAATTGTGTCAGGGCCTTCTGAAGTGAGAGTAAGGTGATGGTACGGGGAGCGAGGAACTGAGATGGAGTTCTTGAAATCCCTTGCTGGGTCCCTAAGAATCCACCCTGCTCATCTGAGTGGCCCAGTGCTGCATGGCACTGCTGCAGGTCCCCTCACAGGTCACACTCTGCATCTGCTACAGCATCCCAATGGCAGAGATTTAACCTTGTGGACACTGTATCCTCATGGCTCTTGTCTCAAAAACACGTTGCTGCTCAGAAGCAAGCATCGAGAGAGCTTTTGTGCGCTGCTCAGACAGGAGGGCAAAGGTTTTCTTGCTTGAGGTCATCATGGAAGGATGATGTCATCAGCATAGGCTTCCACAGTTGAAAAACTAGAAGAGCTGTTAATTCAGTACTTTGTCCTTTCCAGCTGCCCTGTGAACGTGAAGTTTCTAATGTTTCTCGAAGGCTAGCTTCTCAAAATAAGCAAACGGGCATTAGAAGTGTGGTTTTAGGGTGGGTTTTTTTTTTCTATAGAACTGAAAGATTAAAATTTATTAAGATGATCAGCACTTTTCTCCAGTAAAGGCAACAGCTGGCTCAGAAAGGTGGCAGAAACTCACCTTGGAGTCTGCAAGCAGGGACAGAATCAAGCTTTTTCAGGCTACCAGGTATACATTGCAAAGGCCACTACTTGTGGACATTGAGCAAGAGCCAGTTTCTGGGGGGGTTGCTGCTACTTCAAGACATTTCTCAGTAAACCTCTCCAGACGATAAGGAAGAGATATAGATTAGCTCATGACACAGTCAAGGAAAAGTGTCATGACCTTTAGGTCTGCAGGTAAAAGGCAGGTCCTCAGAGACCATTTAGGAAGTTGAACATCTGTAGAGGACAAAGTGAGGGAGAAAAAGGTGACTGTGAGGAGCTGATTGCTCTGGATATGCTACATACAGGTTATGCTACAGGCTAGGACCGGGAAGGTGCATCGTCTAGCTCAGTACAGATTACTGTTTGTACTTGGTTTAATTCTGCAGTATATTATCAATAAATAATTACACATCAGTATATTTAGTATAAAAGCCTTTGTTTCTCATTTGAAGACAATCCTAGCTATATTAGCACCAACCATTACACCTTTGGAGCTCAGTGCGACCTGGAGAGGTGCTCGAGGCTGCCTGCCTCTCTGAAGGGTGCCTTGCAGGTTCCCACACCACGCTCACCCATACTGTCTGAGAGCATGACATGGTGTGGCCATTGCACCAGAGAAGCATTTGTACATGGAGCTGTGGGGTAGAGGCAGTGGTCTGGATCCTGAAGACTGGCCTTCCTTTAAATCTGTTAACGTGCAGAGATGCCATAAGGCTCCTGGAAGGGCAAAGCAGCTTAAAAAACCCCAGCAATTGCAGAGTTGAGAGCATCCTCAAAAGCTGGCAAACTCCCTGAGGCATTTTTCTGCCCCCCTGACTCCAGTGTTGGAGGTAAAAGCCAGCCTGAGGAGCCTCCGCTCAGCTGGTCACCTCGACTATCATTAGTTCCCATTCAGTGATTTTACTAAACTTTCCAGGTCTCTCTGACATAAAAAATAATCGACATTTACAATTGCATTTGAACCAACTATGTTGCCATCAGCTCTTGCTAGTCCTCGCTACTCAGATCATATTTGCTTAATGGCATGTGAACTAATTTGTTGGAAGCTGACACTTTGCTGCAAGATTAGTTAGTAACTCTAGTGACACACAGGGCTGGTGCATGAAGTTGAAGATGCAGAGCTTCTTTTTTGGTAAAAAAAACCCCACATCAAAACAAGGGAAATTCTGATGCTCTTGGAAATCTTCACTTTTAGGATGCTATGACTGGAGTAATGAATGAGCTGAAGTACAGAAGAAAAAATAAACTCAATTCCAGCTATTTAAAGGCTCAGCAATTCCTTCCAGGAGAAAAACAAGCAGCTATTGTGTGCCTGCGCTGGGAGGGCTGGGGGGAGGCAGCATTTCCCACAGGCAAATTAGGAATGGGAAAACCAGAACAAAACCCACAAGCCTCAGAAGCCTGAGCAGGGAACACAAGCCACTTTCTGAACAGAAAGTTGAACAACATGATTTGTCCTGTCATTAGGTGGGTTTAATGGGGCTTTATTCTTATCCTGGCTGGGAGGGAAGCCTGGCTTTGCTTGAGCTGACAGTAATCACTGTTCAGACCTGGGAAGTGTGAGGGAGCCAGACGAAACCGCCTTTGTTGCATCACTCAGGCACTGGCCAGGAACGGAGTATCTCCTCCTCCCAGCTGTCCCTTGCTGACAGTGGAGTTTGGCCACGTTTCGCTAGAGCCTGACAAAAACTTGCCTGTGCCCTGTTTGGTGAGAGAGGTCTGTTTCACATCTTGTATCTCAGTGTGGAGGAAGACCCGTATTGGCCATCAGCCATGCTGGGTCCAGATCCAAACCCCACAAGAGTTGTGTTTGAACCCCCATGCTGCTGTCCCACAGCTGCCTGGGGCAGAAGATGAGGCTGGCATCATGGGTGCAGGAAAGACTTTTCTCAACCAAGATGTCTTGACTCCCTTCCTAACCCTCCTGGCCAAGCTATGGTGAGCCCCAGCAGGAACAGTTCAGCAGCACAATCGTAGCTTCTCGAAGTCTAGCATTTGGGACCCTGTTTCAGGCTGTGTAAAGGTGAAAGGGGATAAAGAGGTAAAATTCCCTGAAAGAAAATCTTAAGAGTTGAAACCCATGAGCACAGTCTGAGCAGCCCTTGTGGGACACATGTGAAGCCCCTCTCTCGCAGCTTCATCGACTTCATTCAGAAGTGACTGATGGAGATTTCTCTCCTTTCACGCAACGGCACGGGCTAGAAGCAGCACAGCAGGTAACCAGCATGTGCAGCAGGCTGTCTGCTTTGAGGATTGCAGAATTGACTCACCACTTTGAAAAACAGTACAAGAACCGCTGGCCATCCATCTACCAGGGGTGGAAAGAACCATGTTACCTTATCTCTGCTTGTCCTGGGCTGCTGCTCAGAGATGGGCAGGGATGGAGGGCCCATCTGGTGTGAATTAACACCCCTCTCAAGAGAGACCCGGAGATAGATGTAGACCTCTTATCATCCCCAAAGCAAGCCAAAACTGTGCCAGCACAGGGATCTTGCATTTCTTTATGGCTAGATCCTGGTTTACATTGAGATATGCTAATTTTAGTGGATCAGATCATGTGAGATATATGGGATTCCTACTCTAGACCAGCAGGAATCAGTTACTGGTGGAGTACAGCTGCTATCTCACAGCACTGCCATGGCTTCCCTGACAAGTTGTTACATTGCAAAGTTTGTTGAAGTTTTTTATGATCCAATTTAGATCAAACGAAAGGGTATTAGAAGAAGTTAGGAACTGTCCAATAGCCACTTTCATTCCATTATAGGAAACAACGTGAAAGAAAATATTTATTCAGGGGGAGTGATATGACTAAGGTGCCTTTAGCCATAAAAAACCTTTGCCTATAGAGACACTGTTCTGATGACAAATTTGCAACATAATCCCCTGCAACTGTTTTAGAAATTTCATTTGAAACATTTCCATTTTCATCAAGAACAGCTAAACTCAAGCTACTTACCCATTAACAAACAATGCAATATATATCTTTGTGTATTTATCGCCTTCCTAGAAGCAGATGCCACAAGTGGGTTTATCTGGAACTGACATTATTAAACTGATGAACTGTCAATTTGTCACGTTTCCTTCCAATAGGTTAGGAGTTCCTCAGACTCTCTTGCAGCTTTGCCAGTAATTAGGGTCCAGCAGGAGTCGGAAAAGGGAACACACCTCTGTCTCGGCAGCTTCTCCAACAGGTTGCGTCCTTGGCAACGACCATTAGTAGTGCACAAGGAGATGCCAGGCTCAGCAGGCACAGCACGGGAATGCACATTCCCTTCCCAGCTGTGGGACGGGAGGGGCAGGGCAGCACCGGCCCTGGGAGAGTGCCCTGAATGCGCAGAGAAGGATGTCTCCTGTTAAGACACATGCACTCATCCGCTTTTTGCAAAGCCCAGGGCCAACACTACTGGGTGCTGGGAAAGCTCCTCCTCAAGGGCTGCTGTCGGCTCTGTGCCTGAGCATGGGATGTTTGGGGAGGCCAGCTCACCGCGCAGCTGCCCCACAGCACCCCACGGCCAGCACGGCTGCCAGGAGCCACCACGTCTTTGAGCAGAGGTGCCACCACACGGAACTCTCTGGGGAGCTGGGCTGCAACCCATCCGCTGAACTGCCCTGCCTGGGAAATAGCTCAACAGCCTTTTAATTAAACAGCCAGGGGAGTTTCTCCAGCCTGGGTCAGCGCCGGGCCGTGTCATCAGCAGCGCTGCAGCAGCAGGCGCAGCACAGGCAGCAGTACCTTAGGCTGGTGTTGCCGACGGTACTTTACCCTCCTCTGGCTGCTTCTGTGCTGCTCAAAGGAATTGGCAGGGCACAGACATTACAGACCCCACCTGCCTTGTCTGGTGCAAACCCAGACTACAGCTCTGGGCTTTCCAGCGTATCTGTAGAATACAGCACCTACCTGCACTGTGGCCCATGCCTGCCCCAGCTGCTCATACTCCAGTACCTGCAGTTAGCACACCAAATCCGAAAACACTTGTGGCGCTTTAGTAATGCCTCAGACAAACCAAACTGCATCTCCTAATGACTCTGTCAGAATACAGCCTATAGCTTAACTACAGGAAACCCTTGGATAGTTTTACTATCATTTGACAGCATCTTGCAAAATCAAAGATCAGTTTGAGTGGCACCGACAGAACAAAGTGTAGGTACCAGGGGAGTAACACACAAAGCCGACTGTCTTTTTTTATAAAAGTATTTTTAATAAACTGATGGATTTAAGTTTCAGATGCTAGACAACTTGTTGCCCTGTACAAGTAACAAAAGTCAAAATTCTTTGAATTTTATACAAATACTATGTAGTACAGTAAACTTGAATACAAGTTTACAAAAAATGCATCAGTGAATATTCAGCTTGTAACCAACTTCCAACAGTGAAAATTATCACGTATCAATAGTGATCAGAATTGCACTGCAAACTTTAGAAGTAATGCAACTATGTTTTTACCAAGCGACTCTGAAGTTACTGGTGCACACTGACAGTACATTGGATTTTTTTGGCCTGCTGAACAGAAAATGGCATTTAAATAAAATTACTTTGAGTTAAAGAATAGAATACGTATCAAAAGTCCTATCTTACAGAAAATTAAACAAGAATGAGAAAGTAAACAGAGCAGAACCCTGAAGTAGTGATATTTTTCTACCCGTTTTGATGGAAAAGACTCCACAGGTGTCCAGCTTTCTCACAGCATTTTGGAGTGTTCTAGTCCTAGCACAGTGTGGTCATTAGTAGGCTAAAGTAATCCCTGCTTGGCAGTAATGCTGGTGAAAAGTAACTTGCTCTATTGCTAACAAATTGGAGTAACCACTGGCAGGGTGACTTCTTGGAGGCATCCAGCGGAGGCTGAATTGACAGCATGCGACTGAAGTTACAGTACTACTTGCTTTGATACAATACCCAACAGCCTTCAGGGTTCAGGTGTCAGTTTCCTCACAGGACTTACAAATGGATGGTTTCGAAACAAAAAGGGTTATGGAGCAGAAGACAGTATTTTCACCTGTACAGCTACCAATAAAATGAATGTTACAAACTTTCCAGTCTGCTTTATAAAAAATAGTCTTAAGTTTTGCTTCTAAATAAAAACTGTGCTGTGATCTGTCACGTTCTTGCATTGTACATGCTGCAGTTGTGTCTGTTAATGAAGGTGTAGAGATTTGTGACCTAGCGCTCTGGATGTATCAGAAGCCTAAAAAGCTGATTTTGGTACATAAAAGTTAGGTAGCAATGAAAATTCATTCTATTTATTTTTCCTAAAACCTAGGAAAAGCTACAGTACATTGCTAGATCAGTGTCCTCAACCCTGAGCTGAAATGAAGGACCTGCCTTGGCCAAGAGACTTAGTCACATTACTAGCACAGCTGCACCGCAGAGACAAAATAACCTGTCTGCAGCCTGTTGTCTTAGCTGTAAGTAGTGTGAGATTCAGTTCTGTAATGCTTGAGAGTTTACTGGAGACCACCGTATTCATTTTCACTACAGAAACAAAACAAAACAAAAAAAGGAAAACTCAAATTCAGAGATTCAAGTGAAAAAGCACTTAACAGGGAGAGTCAGTATGTCCAGCTGCTGGAGACCAAGCAGAGAACGCAGTTAGTGGCAGACCTGTCAGTCTTAAGCGTTTCCCACTTGGTAGAAGACGTTATTAAAACACGTACCAAACTACAGTTCAAGAGACTTCTACTATTATCCTGCTCTTTCCAGAAAGTCCAACATGACTTTTTCCACTAGAAGGGAGCATCTCTCTCTCTGTATCGATACCGTATCGCAGAAGATGAGTGAAAACTTACGACTGTCTGAGAAAGGATTCAAGCCAACTGCTAGCAGAAAAACTTCCACTCTTTTCTAACGTGAGCTGGAGTTGGCAACCATAAGAATTCTTACTACAATGTGGTCTACTGCACCTTCCTGGAGGGTTCAATGGCACTGACTACCCATGGCTAGGAGCACTCATAACATGAAGCATTCTTGCCTCCTAGGAGGACTTTTTTTCTTTTTTTTCCCTTTTAAAACAGCAGAAACTGTAGAGTCAGTATTTCACTTAATGGAAAAAAAAACTAAACCCAGCAACAAGACTGAAAATAAAGCTTGTAAGAATCACTTACACTTCTAGTAATGTGCACTTCTTTGTGAGCTGATCAGTTTACGGATAGTATGGGTTTTGTTAGTTTAAGGCAGCGAGTCTTTCAGAATACACAAGCTCACCTCCCTCATGTTTGTGCTACTGTGTCCTTATGTGCACAAGAGAACCTCACTAATTTACACTAATGACTGGAAGAACCATCAATTCTCTTGGTAAGTGAACAAGAATAAGGCATGCCATTATATATTCTTATCACTAATTATAATTTAGCTCTAATTATAATCTACCAGCAAGCATACTTCTGCGTTTTAGAAAATAGTATCTCTCACCTTCAGATATAATTACGTGTGCAGATTAGTGGGTTCTGCTGTGTAAACACGCAGGTGCATAAGCAATTTTCAGGTTTTTCTTCATTACATCTGACAAGAAAGTTAATGCCACAGACAGAGACTGTGGGAAAATAAATTAGGATTTCTCTATAATTTGTGCAGATATGCTCAAGTGGGCAGTAATTTATAGCTCAAAAAACCAAAAGGACACAAATGTTTACAAACTCAAATGAAGCAAAATCAGCAGCAGAAGGCAAGGCCATTCCCCAACCATAAATGGCTTGTATTATACTATGCCAAACTATATGAAATTTTTTAAAAAAAAAAGTACAAGTACTAACTTCTATATGCAAGTTTATAATCAAGTAAAGCAAACACTGAAAAATGTACTGATGCTTCTAACATGATACTCACATGTCTAAATCCTGCTTGAAGTAGACTGCAAATACAAACAGAAGATAGGATGCAAACTACACGGCTGAACTAACAAAAAAAGAAAAGTATCAGTGTGCATTGTAATGAGATAGAAATGTCCCTTCATATGTGCAAAAATCCACAGTTTCATTAATGTAGAGGTCATACTTCTCGTAACAGATCTTAGACAAAACCAGTCTCCCTACATCCTGGAATCTACCTGTTTACGTCAGCCACTTTACGTGCACAGTACCCTGTTCACATATGTAGTATTCAGCAGTTTCTGGCATTTGTCAGAAATTTAACGTTCACCTGCCTTAAATCTTGAAAACAAAGGGGAAAGTTCATCCAGGATATCACACCACTGCTTTTGAGTTATATGAACAGTTAAATCAAATTCTCTCTTCTTCCATGGTGGCAAGAGTCCTTACAGGACTTGTAAACAGCAGTACACAATACTGTAAACAAATAATTTAAGTTCTGCTTTATACAAGATGTTAAGTTAAACCGGGTCGACCAAACAGGTGAAAATGAAAAGGGTGGCTTCACACAAAATCCTTCCCTTTTCTCCCAGCAATTCTTTTCACTACATAAATAATCCTGAGCTGAAACAGGGGTTGGCGAGAGCCTTTTTTGCATATGAAAACAACGTTCTAGAGTCAGCTCTCATGTTCTGTCAGGAAGTCAATTGCTGGAAAGATTAAACCGAAGTATTTCAAACCGTTTGTTACTTTGGAGAAGAACTTATAACTTGGTGTGGCGACCAGTTCTAGACCCAGATGCTGAGCTTGCCAAGGAAGCCGACGCTGCTGCATCCTCCGCTTCCTCCAGCTCATCGTGTAGCTCCTGGCTAACGCTGGACTGGAGGGCTGCAGGAGTTAGCCACTCCTTCGGCAGACAGCTCTGGAGAAACGGTATACAAGAGCTGAAGTAGGCAAGGCGGTTCACCCATCGTGGAATCTCTTTTCCACACAGAATCTAGGTGGGAAAGGAAAAGAAAGGATTAATTTGTCTTCTGGATTCTGCAGTAACAAAAACACAGTCCCGCAGCTGTAAATAAAAAGCAAAGGCTTCAGCAGTCTTATGATTTACGTATCGCAAACGCCAGTGAAGAAGCACTCGAGTTAGCTGCACCGAGGCAACTTTCTCCATCAATAAAAGCAGCATGCCAAGTCACACAAGGAGACTTGTTTTCCACTGTAAGAGTTTGACACATGGTTCTGTGCTTTTTTTAGAAGCCCTGAAGAGCCTAACCACCTCACTCTTTTCCTGTAACTTCTATAAAAAGCACAGAAATGAGTTAAGGTATACTTTCTATTCACCACTAATCCCTCAGAAACAGAAATTGCAGGAGAAATCTCAGTACTACAGAAAAGCACCCTGAAATCAAGCGGTCAAAAGGACCGTGTCAATGCTCCAGTTACAGGGAGTTAGGCACACAGCTGAGGCTATTGACTACGATGTCTTCTGGTGACTCTGCACAAGACGTCACTATCTTACAGCACACAGGCCAAGCACACACAGCTTCACTGGAACAAGAAAAGCTATGTAATGCAAACCTGGTTTCAACTCCTCAAAAATCTATAAAGCTGCATTAAATACTTGCTTTTACTGTGTATCTGTCATGAAGTGGCTTTGTTGTCACTATTCAAGGAGTGAGCTGGTTTACTTAACTGATTCACTTCTGGTATTACTTACTCCAGTGCAAATCTGGAGGAAAATCATAGCTAATGGGAGCATTACTCCGTTGTAATTGAGCAGCATTTAACTTGTAATTATATCTCTGTTTGTATAGTCAATTTGAATGCTGAATAGGACAAGAATGTAAAAAGAGAAACAACATGACTGTGGTTAAAGAGTATGGTAAAAACCTGGCCACATAGGCCAGATTTCATGCCACATGTGGCTTTGTCAGGTTCTCACCCTGCTTACTTTTACCAGTGTTGCACATGAATCATCATCTCAGTAAAATTTTCCAGTACCACTGGAAGATCAAACGGTCTACACAAAAGACAGGCTATACAGTGAGTGTGCCATTAACTATTTTTGCAAATAAAAAACAACCAAGAACAATTAAACTTTATGGAAGTTCACCATGAAAAAATAGCTTTTTTTTTTTTTTTTTTTTTTTGAAGTGCTCCAATGAAACATTATAATTCTGACAAGCAGAGAGCACTAACTCCCAATTAAAAAAAAAAAATCACAACTGACATTCCCCTCTTTGTCCTGGGTTACTTGATCTTGACCCTTTCCTACTGATATACGTGTGAGCGATCAGGCATTCAATCACATTGCCAAACGGATCACACAGAGCTGAGAGTAAAAAGCAAAGCCTGTTCAACTCCACAGTTAGACACTTGGCACAACCACTTTGGTATCTACATGACCAGGACACAGGTGCAGGCAGAGTATTAACTTGATAAAAGCCTCTCAAGCAGAAGATTAACACTGTGAAACTCGAATGCCTTGGTTAATTTTTAAAGTTATGACCTACTGTTCAAGAATATTTTCAGTGTGATGGCTCTGTGGGGAAATACTGATAAAAATAACAAGTGGTCCTATCTTGAGTATTGATCTCTAAAACATCTGAAATGATTTCAAAATCCTGTTAGTACTTTATGTACTAGGTCTCTCAATTAGGAACACACCTCTGCTTGAACACAAACTATGTATGACGAAAGTATTTAGCATTTTCGGCAGAAAAGTCTTGTGCTTTGGACATAAGCACAAATAAAACCTGAAAAACAGTGATATTTGCCCCAGAGATAGGAAGTTGGAAATTAGGTCAAACATTCCAAAGGACAGGAAGGTGATGATGCTCTGTAGCCACCTGGGAAGCACCCTTCTATAGACCTTCATGTTTACCTCAGATAAAGCTGAAGAAAAATGATTGCAGTTTTTGTGCATTAGGTGATAAGCATTTCCTTTGAATTCTTTTCCAAGCTCTTCTACTATTTTTTCTATGTCATCTTCCATAAAGTCAGTACTTCCTAGAACCACAGCCTCTCTAGAAAAGAAAGAGAGAGTAGAAGGTGATCAGGCTTCCATGAGATAGGAATTACTGTTCGTACATTGCTCAAAAATCACCCCACTGCTTGTAGTGAGATCTTTCCACCCTCCTAGAATAACACAGATTCTTTCTATTCCATTTTACAGCACCGCTTTCATCATGAACAGTATTTCCTTGCTGATTGCCCATCTGTAGCTCACTTAAGTTCTTTGCAACTTAACTCTGACAAACACTGAATGCAATATTGCCCTCCTCTCCAAAGGATATTGTTTCTAAGAGATAGCTGAGAACAGGTAAGAGCTTGTAATGCAGGGAAGTGTCAAGGCAATCACACTGCGAGAGTGGGAAGGAGATGTGAGGAAACCCTGAAGAGCAAAATCTTTCAGCTTTTTCTTTGAATAAAAATTTTACTACCTTGAAAAACATACCCTGCTGTATATGCTCTGAGTAACAAAAGCTAGCCCCAAGTCTACCTAATTGTACATATTTAAGGAATTTAGTGATACAGCAAAAATAATGTTGACTGCTGTAGACACTTTATTGTCTCGTCACCTCTGTCCATCTTTCATTTCTAAGTTAACAGGCCGATTTCTCAGAAAGTCAGAAATCACACGTACTATCATTCCACACACCTCTCCTGAAAAAATAGATGCATCATGTTGTCTTTTTAACATGCCTTCTCAAAAGCAAAAAAAAATAAAATTAAAATTGGTATCTTTCTTACTTAAATTTAAATGTCTCTCCTAGCTCCGAAGCATTTCCTGGTGAAATTTCAAATATTCCAGAAAAAGGGTATGGATGACCACCATAGGCGAATTCTGAAAGAGAAAGCTGAGATTTAACAAAACCAGCACACAACAGCAGTGAAGAACAGCAAACCTCACTGACTGGAAGATCACAAGGATCTAAAGCTAGAAACCAGACATCTTATTTGCATGGGTAACAAATACAAGGAACTGGAAATGAATCATTTTGTTAGTTACTAGTCAAGCTAAGTAAAAACTGACAGGAAAATTCCTACATCAGTGTACAGGTTTAACTTGAATCATTTGACAGTATATATTGTTTTCATTGACATAAGGGAAGATTTACAAGTCAAACTGTAAATCCTACCCAACGTTTTTCATACGTGCTTGTCTCTTAAAAGTCCACTTACATATTTATGGATCAGGGATTCAAAGTACTGCATCCTCAAAAGCCTGATGGCACTGCAATTCAGCACACACTACAGGTGTAAATGTGGCAATGACTGAGTAGTGGCCTAATAGGTTTTTTTTTTTAATTTCTTGATTTGCAGTTCAACTGTCCCAAATTCTTTACTATAACAAGAAAATAAACCACTGCATGCATCTGAAGTCTGCACGTAGCATCTTCTGGCATAAGTACTTCCAGTGCATGCAAATATCATGGTGTGCTTTAGCTTCCTTCTGTATCTGTAAAATAACACAGCATACCACACCCAGAGTGCAATAAAAAGCTTTAAGCATGACTTCACGCTTCCTTTCCTCGTAACACATCATTCAAGTCTAGCATCCAGTTTTGTGGATAATCTTTTTTACAATAGCTTAATAAACAATGTTTGATGCGCTCTGAGAAATACACGTCATCCTTCTAGCAGGGGTATGACCTGCTCTATGAGAAAGCTGTTATAATCCAAACATGAAAGGACACACATGTATTTGGCACAGCTCAAGAACTGTGTTTCAGGAACAGCACTACTAAGAGTCAGGTCCTTCTGGTGTGGGTTAAAAGAAATCAAAAAAAGTTTTAACAATAAATCAATTTGTTGCTTGATAACACTTGCAAACCCAGTTACCATGTGACTGTTATAGTAACTGAAACATCCATAGATTGAGACAACTTTGTGCAACATGGCCTTTAGATCACATGCCACACCTTTTGCTGCTTCCCCTCACTTCCATCACATCCCAAAATAAGAAATGAAGTAGATTTTCCTTCTTTAAATGGTCTGCTTTGAGCGACACCATCATCGCAGAGTATCGTAATACTGCTAGGCAGGAACATGTCAGACCTAAGGCTGTGCTACAGCACGCTCAGAAACACTGTCTGGCAGCAACAGGGATTCAAAGTGGCCTGAACAGATCAGGAAGCTGCAGCCCCAAAGCATAACCTATTTAGCAAAATACACGTTGCTGTATTCATCACAAGCGTTTCATTTGTAAACAGTGCGCATCAGATCCCTTTTAAAGAAAATGTCTCTTTAAAACAAACCAACCTATGAATAAGGAATAGACATTTTTTTCCTGAGCATCAGGTACTTTTAGGTTCACCTGCAACAGACTATTGTTTCTGTAGCTGAAAATTAACTGCTTGTACTAAATGCTGGCAGAATATCGAGGAACCATGATTCAACCATACTTATATGAAGAGTATATTTGTTTTAACAATAGGTATTTTGAAACGTAGAATAAAGACTTCTATGCCTAGCTGAATAAACTGCACCTTTTCAGTAGCATAGTTTTATCCAGGAATGCAAGATGACTACTGAATTATTCATACCCAAGGTTTTTTCCAGAGGCAGAAGAGATGAGAACTTTAAGATAAAACTGATGAACAGGATTTAGGAGCCAGACTTCCCTCAGTACCTGAAAAATGTTTTTTTAAGTAACAGCATCACTGGAACAAAGAGCAAGTCGTGTTGTTCTTTTACGTACCTCGGCCATACACCTCTATACCTGAATGGAACACTCCGATTCCAAGGGAAGAAGTATATTCATTCATCCAATACTAAAAAGAAAGAAGAAAACAAAAAACCCTGGTTAGTTTCCAATACAAATGCTTCTTCTGAGAGCAGATTGACACGTTCATTTGTCCCCCCAAATTCCCCAGTGTTATGCAGTGAATTAATTCCATTAGGTTCTACTCCAGTGTTTTAGTGCTGTCAATGTCCGTCAACCAAGGAGATCATACCTGGGAGAAATCCAGATCCTCTTTTGATCTGTCAACAAGTTAGTTTATAAAGTTTTCCATTAGGTGGAATACATTCTAGAATCAACTGCAGCAATTCTGCAAGAGCACATTTTCTTTTTTTCTTAAATAATATCAGAATGTAGGACTGTAATATACACAAAGCAACTCAATTTACAGCAAAGACCACACTTATGCTTATGATCAGATGTATTCTCTTAGTATATTTTGTCTTGGAATAATCAATTGGTGGTCACCATACAAGAGGCTAAGCTCTCTCCAGGCTCCTGATGTATGTGTCTCCCTCTATCAGGTCTAAGTTTTTTGCATAGGTCTAACACCTGCCTCCAATGTATCACTTCTACTTTAGCCAGCAGATAATAACTGCATTTCAAAAGGAAACCAGGAAGTGATACTTAAAAAACCCAAAACAACAAACCAACCAAAAAAACCCAAGCCTTCCCTTAGTGCTTTCTCTTTTCTTTTTCAAAAGCATCAGCAAAAGTGCCTATCAGGAACTAATTATTATTACCCTCAAGACCTTAAAGATGCACAGAGTTCTGGAAAGGGAAATCATCAAAATTACTGGTTATTATCACCACCCTCAAAATATCAGTCTTTAAGCAGTAAAAAATTTTTGAGTGACACATCATTTAAAAAGAAACCTCAAACAACAGCTGAAAAAAAAAATAAAACCGACCCAAAAGCCTCAGTTGTGTCCTTGAAACTGAAATTGGCTAGCAAGAAAAATCTCTCAAAAACACAAGGAGAACATTATATTGTCAACTACTCCAGTAGGAAATATTTCCTCCAAAAAGGCATCTCTACAAGCTTCTACAAAGCAGACTCAAAAATGTCAGCTGGCAGGCAGGAGAGACTGAAGCAGTACCCCCAGGAAACTGGTATTTGTTTAGTAAACAGGAAGAAAAAGAAGCTATTTTCTTTAAGCACCCTGTTGACATAGTAAGTCCTTTCTGATGTGAAGTCACTATTAAAGCAGCATAACTGATGATAAAAATGTAAAAGGTTATAGGTGTCACGTTTTGTTACGGTGTGCTAGCTGGAGTTAGTGCATAATTTACAGAGCCTTTACAACATTATGGTATATGATGTGCATTTCTGAAAGCTAGTTTTTTTCCCAATAAAAACGATACACTAACTTTGGACTGAGAAGCTACTTCTGAAAATCAAGACAAGTCAGATGACAAAAAGAGCAAGTCAAGCCAAAAGTTACAAATTTTCACATGTAAGATACGGATGTATTTGGCTTTTACAGTCATCCTTATTCTAAGTATCGTCAAACCTAAAATAAATAGTCTCTCAAGTTCTCAAATGAGTAGTTGCCAAACATTAGCACATGATTTTTACCGCCTAAAATTTGCAATCATGCTAGCAGATGCAGGGCACAAATGACTACCTTTTAACAATATGTTGAGAATTTGATATTCTCAACATCTTGAGAATTTTATATATCAAACATCCAGAGAAGGGCAATGAGGCTCATGAAGGGCCTAGAGCACAAGTCCTACAAGGAGCGGCTGAGGGAGCTGGGGTTGTTTAGTCTGAGAAGAGGAGGCTGAGGGGAGACCTTCTCGCTCTCTACAACTACCTGGAAGGGGGTTGGAGTGAGGTGGGGGACAGCATCCTCTCCCTGCTGGCGTGTGACAGGACCAGAGATACTGGATGCAAGCTGCGCCAGGGGAGGTTAAGACTGGACATTAGGAAGCATTTTTTCACTGAAAGGGTTATAAACATTGGAATAGCTTGCCCAGGGCAGTGGTGGAGTCACCATCCCTGGAGGTATTTAAACAGCATGTGGACCTGGTGCTTAGGGACATGGCTTAGTGGTGAGCTCGCAGGGTCTGGTCAAAAGTTGGACCAGATGATCTTGAAAGTCTCTTCCAACCAAAGACATTCTGTGATTCTCTTTTATAGACAAGACAGTTGTTGGAAATTTTGTCAACATGAATTAACAGAAGACTGATTTTACTTCCTTTTATTTACTTACAGCTAAGGCTCACTGAGATCTGTGGATAAATTTTGCTTAACGCTAAACTTTACCCTTTGCTTTAATTTCTGGCTTAGTCAACGCACTGCTCAGTTCATGAGGTATGGATGACTATACTAAATTATCACCTTAGTCTATTTAAAGGGCTTGGCAGTTCTTTCCTTCCTCCTCCAAGAAAAGAGCTAGTCTATATGATCAGGCTACATCCAGAAATATACTGGGCTAGGTTTACTCTGTATAGAAAGACACAGAACAGTAAGAAAACTATAAAAGGGGAAGGAAGGAGAATGATCTTAAGACTACTCAACTAACTTAATGGGTTTGTGAGCATTAAAAAATGGGTTCTGTTCACTGAAGTGAAATCACAGTCCTCAGGAAAGTAGAAGAGCTACTTCAGCATAAACATGTTTGAGTTCTGAAGTCAGTCATATCCCACACTTTACCAGCTGACCATTTCAAAATATCTTTAGGTTTGTATTTATTACAAAACCATAGGCACATTCAACACAGGGTTTGTCAGTGCAGGAAGAAAGTATGTTTGCCTAATGAGAAGGTGTATCCAAATGAATCTAATCTAGAAATGAGCTAGACAGAGTTCCTGGTGCTCTAGTCTTTCCTTTCCTGGACACCCATTCAGCCAGAAAACTCTGTCTTGCTCTGAATTCCAAATAACCTACACATCACATCTTTCGATGCCAAGCTCTCTGAGAATGGAACATATAAGATATCCCCTAAGTAGGAGAAGTAATAAAAGCCTAGTTTGCTACTAGGCAGAAAAAAGAGGGGAAAAAAATTATTCCTGCTCCTCCCCACCCACAACCCCATGAAACCTAATGCATGGTATAGGAGAGAGGACAGAGAGGACAGAGAGGCAGGTGATCAACCCTCCTGATCGCTCCATACAGAGGCAGACGAACAAGGCAGAAAGCTGCTCTAACAAGGTGTTCAGCAAGGCCAGTGCTATTCAAGCGCACACTCCTTACTGGTAGCACCGAAATACTGGGGGCTCACTAGACTACAAGCACTGGTGGGATATTAAACACCTGTCAGCAGCTTTGGAAGAAGTGCCTAAAGCAAGATGGCACTTCACTTAATATTTCCAGTAAGAACAGAGTAGGTTAATTGAAGATAAAAGAATTTCAATAAAGCAGAATTACTTTCCCCCTAGGAACAGTAATTATATCTAATTATTACTTAATCTGGAACAGCTATTGGAAGGTTGGTCACATTTTCTCATTGAACGAAATGCCTTATCTCATTGAAGAAAGAAATGCAGGACAAACGCAACTTAAAAGTATGCTGAATTTGGCTACAGCTGAAGACTACACGATTCACAAAATAAAGATTGTAAACTAAGTTATACACACACACACATATATAGAGAGAGTTCACTGGTTCAGTAACATGCCTTAAGTTCCAGAATCCCAAACTGACGGTAAAAGCGACATTCTTGCTTCCAAAGTGGATTCCCTTCATTTAGTCTTGGTATGAATTTTGCCATAGTAGAATGGAGAGTGGTAGTGCAATCCCCTATCTGCAATATTTTGCAATAAGTCTAGTCTTGTAAAACAATAATTCATGTTTAATGCAACTATCAGAACGAAAATATTAGAGAAGTATTTTTGTACGTGCACAAAAATGTCATGTCACTGAAACGAAAGGAAAACACTAATCCTGGTGCTTCAAAAAACATCTTCGTGACTTTCTTCTGAGCCTTCATTTATGTTAATACTTTAGATTGTTATCGCCTGATGCGACAAGGGAAAAAACAGTATGACACTTTGGCCACAAAAAAAAGCTAGACTCCTAAAAATAGCACTTAATTAAAATGAAACTATCAAGTACTGCAGTTCTCCAAAGACAATATATCAAAGTCTTCACCCTACCCTTTTAATGAGCATAAAAGATTTCCAAAGGCATGAACTGCAGCATGTAAATATGCCCGTAAGCTTCTCTTCCTCCATAAAGTTACGAGTACTTGAAAGTTCACTTTCTTGTACAGCGTACGCACACACACACTCCCTCCTCGTCCTTTAGCTTTATCAAAGATTATTGCTTTTTCAAACACTAAGGACAATGGAAGGGTATATGCTCCAAACCCAAGCAACTCAGTCCTGTAAAGAATTTCAACAGTAGCAAGGTCACCTAGTATTCCCCTGTATAACTAAGCAGCTGTCTGGGAAATGAAGCTACAGTTAGCTCTCAGGTTGAAATAAAGCTGCTCCTGTGACTGCTGTTATGGTAGTGTTCATTCTGTCAACCAGGTGACTGACTAAAGGTGGTCTTTTGTTTCAAAAGGGAAACAAAACCCCCCAAACCTAAGCTACAAAAAACACCCAAACCCACCTCCGAGTGACATGAAAGCGAACAATAAACCTGTTAGTGCCTCAATATGCTGTCAGCAGGATTTGATGAATAAACAAAACTTAAAAATATCTATCACGAAAGACTTTCGCCTCCTCCCCTACTCTTAGTGTTCCCAAACAAGGCAGCAGCAGCATTGATTTCAGCAGGCTGCCCACATGCAGCAGTGTTAACTGTTCTGCAACATGAATTAAGTTCCTGCTTCAAACAAGTTTAAAACGGACTGAGACATCGTTTAGCAAAAGAGTTTGATGCCGGATGACCTTGACAGCGTCTTTCAGACACAGTGGAAACCTCAGTTTTTCTTTTCAGTTTAAAGGAAATCTGTTTCTGTAATGGTCACATAATGCAGACACTCTTACAAAACAACAAACACAGCCAAAGCAGGATAGAGCTTCGCGGTCTCAGCTTACGCTGTGTATAATTTGCGGTGATGTACAGCTTCAACAGATACCACAACTGCAGACCAGTGCACAAAAAGCCACCCCTACATGGGACCAAACATCTGTAAATAAATGCGCTTGCTTGCTTCTTTTGGAAAGTAAGTTCCTACCATAGATGGTGGCTTTAGAGACTATGGTACTTCTTGATGTAGGCAGAGCCCCACTAACTGCAACTGGACAAGTATCAGTCCCCAGAATGTCCTAAGGAAAAGTACGACACTAGTTTTTATGAGCACAACCTTCCTGCTGCCTTTTTCCACCCCCTCCCCTACTGTCAACTGCCAGCCTTCCTAGGATGGCTGGAGTAGAACTGATCACACCAATTCAACTCTGGAGGGAAAAGAAAGGAGGATACGGGTTGCCACAAAGAAATCTAAGTATTAAGAGATGAAGGACAACATTGCAAGAGAAAAAGACATACTGAAGTCACACCCTACCAATGCTAACATGACAGCGAGAAGGGAGACTCTCACAGAGGCCATGGCGTCACTTTCCAGGCGGGCACTCACAGAGGAGACAGTCCATTCTGTCAGGTTTCACAGCCTGCCTGTGAACTGGGCCCAGGCGACACTTCGCACAGCTAAGCCAGACTTTGTGAGAACACCAGGTATTCCATCTTAATGAGTCAGAAGTGCATCAAGCCTTGACTTCAAAGACACTATCTTATGCAAGAGTCCTGAAGCTGAAGTCCTACTTCATTCTCTGTACAAATATTTATAGTTAATATATGTAAAACCATCTCTTTCCATGCTAAAAGAGTTTCTCCAGTGTGTATTTGAACTACAGTCCAGAAAAGTCACACATACGCATGCAACAGAGCATCCTTCCCTCGTTAAGTCTAGCATCAATAAGGCACACTGGCTTCTTGACAAATCAGCATCACATAGGAGTTCAACCAAGGGAGCGAAGACCCCATTTTTCTTCACTCTCTCTCAGAAAATTCAGTAAATAGACTGCTCCTGTCTCCAGTATCCCCTCATCCTCTACAATGAAGGAAAAAACAAGGCAGAAGTAACAGGTTATATTCACTGGACATAGAACTCGGACACAGGAGTGGGGGAGAAATTAAAAAAATCCCTTGACAGGGACATTGATTTCTATGATAAGTATTAGGGTGGAAAAATTACAAGTATCAGGCTAGTTCATATCATCTCATAAGTAATTTTAATTTCATGCCAGATAGCTCCCATTGATTGCTATTAAATATTCTAGCATTTGAGCCTGAGTACTCCAAAGTACACAAGTTGCATTTGCTCTTTGCCAGCAGTCACTGACTCTACCCCATACATTTTCATGCTTTTAAAACACCAAAAGTTCACTTCAAAATGGTGGTGGTAGGAAAACGTATTCAAAATACGCTTGGTAACACAAACACGGTTACCTGAAGCTAGTTGTCAATCTTACTGCCCCTCCATCAATAGACCCAAAACGTGGTCAGATAACTAGTGCTACTTGTTCTAATTTCCAGTGATTGAAATGCATTAACGGATAGTATTTTCTTAATATTACTTATCCACACATCCTGCTCTATGCAGGTACTTACACCTCATTTGTTACCACGGCATTTGAGCAGCTTCCAGCTGAACGTTAAGATAATACAACAGTTGCTAGAGGTGTCACTGAAAGATTACCCAGAAGGGAGGGAAGGTGAGCTCACAGGACTACAAATCAAGCTGGATCAATTCGTTTATTTCTACGAAGTTGCAGCCATACCAAAGCCATTAAAAAAATTATGGTCTAAAAAACAACAAAAAAACCCCACGTTACCGACATAGTGCTAAAGAACTCTTATATCTACAGAGACAGTGATTATCCCCAACTACTATCCGGATGGAAAACTGGCCACTTTTATGGTTCTCGGGAGCGGTAAAGGCAGAGCCTCCCCTCTGCTGAGCCCTGGGGGCAACAAGAGGAGGAAGAACAGCTCGGGAACATTCACGTTTCGCTACTCATTCACAGCTAGGGCAGGGGCAGAGTGTCCCCTGCGAGAGGGAACGGATCTACTCGTCAATGAAAGACCCGGCCCAGCAGCAAACTTTTGCGGCAGGTCACAAAAGATCTGCAGAAATTGTCAAGACCTCCCAAATTATCGCCCCCTCCCCCCTCTTCTCGCCTCGGGTTCGTTATTTCTCCTGCTCCACCGCCCCCACAGGCGGGAGCCCACGGAGCCAACTCAGGCGGGGAAGGCAGGGGAAAGGCAAGAAAAGTTTCCTCGCTGCCCTCGTGCCCCAGCCCCTCCCCCCCCCCCGCAAGCCGCTCCGCCCCGCAGGCCCGGCGGCCCTCCCGGGAGCGGGGCCAGGA
>VWZK01000298.1:193013-216368 GCA_013396935.1 Baryphthengus martii
CATCTGGAATATTGTGTCCAGTTCTGGGCCCCACAGTTCAAGAAGGATAGGGAACTGCTAGAGAGAGTCCAGCATAGAGCCACCAAGATGATTAAGGGAGTGGAGCATCTCCCTTATGAGGAAAGGCTGAGGAAGCTGGGTCTCTTTAGCTTGGAGAAGAGGAGATTGAGGGGAGACCTCATTAATGTTTATAAATATGTTAAGGGCGAATGTCACGAGGATGGAGCCAGGCTCTTCTCAGTGATGCCCAATGACAGGACAAGGGGTACAAGCTGGAGCACAGGAGGTTCCGCTTAAACTTTAGAAGGAACTTCTTTACAGTAAGGGTGACAGAGCACTGGAACAGGCTGCCCAGGGAGGTTGTGGAGTCTCCTCTGGAGACATTCAAGACCCGCCTGGACACCTTCCTGTGTGATGTCATTTAGGTTCCTGCTCTGGCAGGGGCATTGGACTTGATGATCATTTGAGGTCCCTTCCAATGCCTAACATTCTGTGATTCTGTGATTCTGTGATCGTCCTAGAGAATTTTCTCACCTTAGAGCTGTAAGTCAGTCTGTATTCAGCTTATCATACTCAGTCTCTATTATACAGATCTCAAGGCTCTGCTAGACAGAAGGGGCAGAATATAAATTAGGTAGAGAACTTGGGAGATGCCTCAGCAGTTATTTCTGCAAATCTTCAGCAAATACTTTCCTCAATTGGAAAGGGGCATGAAGATGCTTCATAATTAGAGCTAAAGTCCTAGAAAAGAAAGTCTTGGACAGACAGGACTTTCTGGGGATATTACAGAACATTCTCTGGTTTTGCCCATCCAGCTTGGCTGCTTGCAGGTGGAAACCCCAGATGTCACAGTTCATATATTCTCTTTACATTCTTTCCACCTCATAATACTTACGGGTCCCTGGCATGGCTTCCAATGGGAATCTGATCAATCAAACAGCAAAAATAAAAAGAGGTTACTTCCTGTGAGTTTCTCAAGATGTATTGTCTGTATGTACACGTCTACATGTAAGTCAGAAAATCATCCTGTTAATACATACAGAGAAGGTAGACTAAGATGCAAATGGCTGCTTCTTCAGAAGAATGAATTTCAGGGGGAAAAAAGATGCATGCAAGCATTTCTTTCGTTCAATAAAATTTCAAAAAGTCTTGGGCAAGAGTTGTATGTGTATTCTAAAAGTCACTTTATCTTCATAGGAGACTAGAAAAAAGGTCAGCCATGAGGAAATGACTCTCACCTATACTAATGGGGCAAGGTAATGGTGATCGAAGAGGTTATCTTAGTGGACAGATTTAAAAAAGGTTAGTAGTCCCATACGCAAAGGATTTGCTTATTGAAAGATACAGAAATTTAATTAAGGTTCCATTAAGAGAACAGTTTTCTGTCAAGAGAGTTGAGTCTGCTTTGCTTCTTCAGAAGTCTACCATCAAGAGGGTGGGAAAAGCAGATTAATCTTCACATAGTATAATCTTTAACCTAATTGTGTAAAGATTAGAGCTGTCAGAGCTATCAGAGCTCTAGCAGAGCTAACAAGAGAGACCGAAACTTTTAAATTTGGATAGGTAGCAGGGAACTGCTGCTTGGAGGAGAGCTCATAATGGAGACTTTGATCTTCATGAATAGTAGCTGAAAGCCTTTGCCACTTGCCTGTCTCAGTACTTCTGGATTCCTTTCTCCTATTTACAAGATGTTCCTCACTGATAAGAGTACAGTTATATTAACTCCTCTAGCATCCACATTGAAACAGTCGGATGAAAAGGATTTGAAAGGAATAATGTATTGTAAGTTGGTATAATAATAATGGAAATGTCCTGATATTCTAGACTGAAAGTCTGAGAAGATCCTGAAGCCAAAGTTGCTGAGGGAAAGTTAGACCGCTGAAGGTCAGCAAAACCACTTGATCTTCATCCTATCTTAGCAGGAAACTGGGGGAAATGTGTCCATCAGCTTTTCTAACCATATGATCAGGAATGAGTCTGACACTGTCCTGAAAGCCAAGTCATCCTTTAGAGCACAATGTCAATAATGTTCTTGATACGTAAGACAAAAAGAGCAACACTGAGTAAAAAGAGCTCTTTTCACAAGGAGCTCCATGGAGAAGACAAGGGGCAATGGCTATAAGTTGCCCTGGGGGAGGTTTCATCTCTATATAAGAAAGAACTGTTACACTGTGAGAACAATCATTCACTGGAACGACCTCCCCAGGGATAGGGTAAGCGTCCCCATCTTTAAGACATGATTATGTTTGTCAGGGTTGTAAATGAATAAGTAGGATCCTGTCCAAACCTCCAGCATAGCTATCTATGTATACATAGAAAAGTGTAAAATTCTTTCATCAATTGAGTGTGGATTAGTGCCTATGTTTTTGTTGTTTGGGTTTTTTTTCCCTCTTTGGAGAGAAAGCAGTCTGAAATTTCAAAGTGATTTCTCAAGTTTCATTTCCCAGACCATATTCTATTTGGCACATTTTTTTCTTCTGTTTACTGTATTATTTTGATATCTACCACAAGAATAACTTTGAATAGTCTCTGATGTTAAATCCAGGATATGAACTGTTACTATATGCATCCATTCAGACTAAAGAGCCTCAGCGTGTGTAAGAACAGTCATACTTTGCCTGTAGACCATTATGCAGTAAACATTTCAATCACATTCTCAGTGGTTTACTTCTTTCCTGAATGAAGTGTACCCATAGTCAGTTCTGCCTTTCATCTCCCGTAATATAAAATCAGCTTCACCACTTCTAAAATATGAATCGCCATCATATCTGTAAAACAGGTGGAATGTGACATCTCAATAAAACGGCACAAGCACACAGGCAGCCTTTGTATTCCGAACTGTGCATGGATCAGTGAGAAGGTAGAGCTGCTGCCGCCGCTGTGGAGGGTGAGACAGATAGGCCACATGCTGACGAGACGTTTTACTCTAAAGCATCTTAAGACATCTTGCACTGATGTGGTGCGGCAATACCCACTGAAACCAAAGAATCCTGCACTATGTGCGAAAAAGGAACACAAAGATTTGATAACGTTACTCTTGCCATTGGACTTGGGTGCTCTCTGCAGCTTCACATCCCTACGTGACCTGGGTAGAAGAAGTCTTCCTTGTGCCTCGCAACTTATCAGTAGTTTACTTACAAGGAAATCACAGGTTGGAAATACTCTTCCTAATGAAGCTCCATTAAGCAACTGTACTTATGATAAGGCTATAACAGGCTACCTAAAAGAGGAGAAGTTTCATTCAGATACTGAACATTGCACTCTGTTTCTCTTTTTCATATGCAGCCCATCTAGAATGAAACCTATAACTCTTACCTGATCCTCATCTGTTGGGTTCCACAGAAATTCCCTAATGAAACAAAAAATCAAGAATCATTAAACCTTATTGATTTAATATAGTGTCAGTTGTTTAAACAGAAGGATTTCAACCTGCCACTCTTAAAGACATAAGCAGTAAGTCTTTCTAGTATACAGCTGAAACCTTATGTTATTAAAAATCAACTTTAAAATTACACTAGTTTCTAAAGATTTGTAGCCAGCTATTGCTATCAGCATTACCCAGAACTAGTAACTAAAACTTTAGGTAACAGAATAATTGCAGTCCCCACTTTTTTCACACTGTTATTTAACAGCACAATGGGCGAAACTCTGAACTACAGCAAATGCCTGTTAACCTGTTGGGATCAGGTACAGATAATGCTTTTGCAGATATTTCAGAGAGTAATCTGAGAAAACAAAAAATATTTCAATAGTTTGCTGCATCAATTCAGTCAGGCTACTCCAGTAGAGAATACATAGAATATTAGTTCACTTGAAGTACTGCGTCTGCACTATACCAAAAGGGAAAGATGGTAGGAACATTAATATCAGAACAGCCTCATTTTATGTTAAGTGATAGTTACATTCAAATATATCACTTCAATTTCATATGACAGTATGTCCAAAATGCCTGGTGTTCTTTGGGCTATTAGTACAGTATCTTACCCAGATATTTTGTAGGTAGTGAAATTATCTTTTTCACAAACTAAATATACAGAACTAAAAGACAAACAAAAAGTAATTTGTATGAATTAGCTTCATTTAATATTTCAGCAGTGCACAAGCATGTAAATGATTTTTCATTATTCTGCGCTTTAAGAGTTACCATTATTTGTACAATAATTTGTCATCTGTTATTACGGTGTTCTGAAATCTATTCACAAAAAAATCCCTTTCCCAATAATTTCAGAATGTTACTTCATTTTCTAAGGGTATGAACTTTTAAAAGTAAATATGAAAAAGCTGGCTTTTGGTATGAATTTTAAGTTAGTTTCAAATTAATACTAAAAGTAGAAGAGATCTATTAGTTATGCTTTTACTTTCCTGAACTCTTTGATATGTCAGAAATCTCAATATGAGAATGAAGTTTGAATTAATAATACTGTACTTTCAATCATAGATGTAGATAGTTCAGAGAGTTATGGGAAAATAAGGCTGAACAAACCACAGAAGATCATCTTCTCCATCCCACTGCCCCAAGGCAGGATAAAGGATACCCACGTTGCATTGGCTTTTCCAGGGATGATAATGAGAATTGATAATATTAAGGAAAGTTGGATGTTTTATGTGAAAAAAAAAACAACTTTGCTGCTTTTTTTTTCCTCAGAAGTTATAAGCTATATAAATCTGTACATAATTCTGAAAGACAAACATTTCAATTGTTTTTATGCATTTATGCAGCAAAATAAACATGTAGATCTAGTAAGTGATACATATGAGGCTAAAAATACCACTATGGTAGCATATATTTCTTTACTTATTTAGAAGTAAAGAAATTATTAGAACTTACTTCTCAACAACAATATGCTTTCTTGGAGGGCATCCAACACAAAAGTAAGATACTGAAAAAAATATAAATTTTAATTTACCCGGGAAATCTTCCCGAAATGAACGTCATCCGTGCACTTTGAGGAGTCTGGTTACTACGAATGGGAATAGTGGCTGTTGCCCCAGTTCTGTCTGCTGGTTCCGTACTATGGCGCCCTTCTCATCTCAAACACTTTTTCATCAATACTGTGCTGTGAACTTCCTCTCTTCTGCATTTCTACTTGTGTTTCTATTATTTTGCATGATGTCAGGTAATTGGAAGGATATAAATTGGTGTGAAATTCTCCTGGCAGTGGGTCAGATTTGCTGATAAGTATCTGAGAAGCATTGTTACTGTATTTTATTTTTTTTTCAAATGACCTTATCAAGCTACCTGATGCTGTGATTTATATGTATTTTCAAAGATGCCAGGCTGCAGTTCAGCTGACTTGACTGGTTAATTTATCTACACTGGTTAATTTATCTACAAAAGAATTTATTTTGAAATAAATCAGTTACTCCAAAGACAGGAAATGCAGCAGTATCAAGGTCCTTTCATTTGGAGGCAAGAGACACCTATTATTATTACTTACTATTTCTTATTTTATTATCATAATGTCAGTGTCTCGTTTTTACTCCCACTGTACTAACACAGGTATTGTTGTGGTATTACAGGTGGATGTTTGAGATACTGTGAGAGTCAGTCTTGATTTTTAAATGCTTATTGATTCCAGAGAATTGTTTGACTGTATTAGACCTAGTTACTTTTTTTAATAATACAGCAGCTATCCAAGGACAGACTAAATTTTTCAGTGTTAGTTTCAGGACTAGTTCTTTTGGAATGCTATAATAAATTTTGCTTTGGGAGGATGGATTAATGATTGCTGCAAAATGGGTCTTCATAGATAAATGCAAGTCCAATTAAAGTGAGGTAGTGAAGACAGCTTAAAATATATGAACAGATGAAAGGTTTCTTTTTAGTTTGTAGACAAACCACATCATGAAATGCAGAAAAGTCAAGTTTGGGTGGAAAGTTGATCACTGTTGTGGGAGTTTTGGGCTTATTATTGAATCCATTAACAGATGCAGTAGAAACTGGAATTAGGAAGATGAAAATAGCTTTGCAGACATTCTATCTGAATTCACTTTTTGCAGAACTCTGGCTTGTGTTGAGATAAGGTGAAAGGCATAAGACAACCTACTGTAGCACTGAAGCTGAAATCTATCAGTTAGAGATTGTTTACTCAGGCAGCCTTAAAACAGAATACTTAGCTGGTTGCTCTGAATGTAGTTGTCCATAAAGAAATCAATTTCAGAAAATCACTGGTCCTTGCAAACAGTACTGAAGACAGCTGATTGTATTTCTCATTTGTGATCTGAGATTCTGAAACGGCAAGGTTTGTTCACGAGCATTTTTAGCACTCCTTGAAGGAGATTGTTAGTGTGGTATTGAAAGCTTGATTCAAAACTTTTAAAGATCATCCATTTCTGACAAAAGAATAATCAGGCTACTTTGTTCTGTGATAGCATAGTGATGGTATCATCAGATATACATAGGGGTCTTTATGGCTCTCTCCTTCAGTATATTAACGTAAAGACCTTTGTGCTTGAATCCTGGGTGAAAATCAGCTGCATGAATTCTGTAACTTGCCAAGAACCAATCCATTTTGACTGATTGTGATGGAGGGGAAAAAAAAGGTGGAACGGCATATTCTTTGGGGATCCTGCTACCATTACAGGTATGAGCTGATATGGAAAGAGATACTGAACAGCATGCTGAGAGGAGGGAGCAGAGAGGAGGAAATCTGAGATAATCACACATGCTTAAATCAAGGGTTCCAAGTTGGATTCACATCAAAAAAGTTACCTTCCTGAAAACAACCAGATTTGACTGCATGGGGGTGCTCGAGCAAAACACAAGCAGAATTATCTCAGAAACCATAAGAAATTTCTGCTCATGAAGTAGACTTGGTAAATTGGACACAAATATTAGTCTCCCCTTTCTTTACACACCAAAGCAAACTGATCTTAGTTTTCATACATATTCTATTTCTTATACATAGAAAACTCCATTGGTCCTTTGCCAGAGCACAGTACTAAGGCTACATGTTGAGGTGCTTATTTTAACAGCAGCTGAAGTCATCTCCTTCAAAGAATGAGGTGGCTCGGTCATGTGCCACACTCTGTAACCTCTTGTATATCTTTCTAGGAGGAATAGCTCTTAGTTTATATGTGGAATGTAAGATTCAGATTCTGAAAAGGCTCTATGACGATATTTGCAAGCAGGCTTACCAAATGAGAGAAGGCATTTTTTTTTTAGCCTTCAGTAGGCTATCAGTTTGTTATTAATTCACTCATATGCAAAAGACAACAGCTTGTCAAAGCGACATTTGCATTTCTGAAAGAAGGTGATTAATAGTATGGAATAAGGTCAGAATTGTCTCCTGGGTAGTCTGAGTATCAATAACACTTTTAGAGGTGAAGAGAAGATTTGAATAAACCTGTATGCAAATTTAAAACAAAAGCTCCCCAAGTAGTTTGTAAGAAGAAAAGCAGAAAGAATACACATTTGTATAATCTAAATTTACGAAAGATTATGGCTGTATTTATTTCAAATTATTTTTTCTTATACTTATCTTTCTCGTATGATATCTACATGTACTTCATTCTTATACAACCGCAAGTTAAAGAGAAATCTTTTGCCAAGCTATGCCTAGTAGTTGACAGACATCTTTTGCCCTCTCAATCTCACTACCACTTAAAAAAGAAAGTAAGAAAAAGCCACAGGATCTTGCAGGATATCAACTGGAAATATTTTGTTAAAGAATCTGTGTGCCACATGAATAGAAGGTGGGTCTTTGTATAGCTACAAGGTGCGTATTTTGAAGAAGGAAGGCAAACTCCTTAATTTGCCTTTAATGACTGTACATTTCAATCTATTGACTCTGGTAGTGTTACCATGTATGATCTCATATGAGGAAGGGGGATACCAATGTCTTTAATAAAATCACGACTGAACAAACTAGGTTACCCAGTATAAGCTACTCTAAAATACTTACATACCGCCCAATGTTTTATGTAATAATTAAATACCCAGTGGTAATTATATACATTTCAGAAGCAGGATACAGGAATCTTCTCAGAAATGTAGGAAGTTACTCAGCACTAGCTGAGGAACTCCCCCACCTCCTTCCCCCACCCCCAACTTTTTTTTTTTCCTAATACTCAGCACTAGCTGAGTAACTATCAGTTTTTGGAGATATAGTCCCCATAGGTGTACTGCCACTCTGGATGCATGTGTTGTTAGTCCTTGAAGCCATATGGCTTGAGCAGTATTCATGAAGTATGCTCACGCTTCATCTTTTTGCATATAGGGACATGAAAGAGATCACACCATATATTCTGTAGTTCCCTCAACCCCGTAATTCAAGATCTAGGTAGCTCTATGAGGACTTTTTTCCAGAGACAGAAGATAAATTGGCATATGGTGTACATATCTCAAAGAACTTTGATTAATGGTAAGTAGCCCTTTAATTTTAATTTGACATAAACCCCTAACTAATGGTGATAACATAACCCCATACTAATGGTGATAACGAGAAGCATCCTCTTCACATCTAGAGCTAATATGGCGTTCGTGTGTGTTAAGATGGCTCTAAGAAATGCTAGCCTTCTTAGATGCTTTTACAATGGCATTGTATGTGGAACTCCAAGCGGCTGCTTGTGGAGGTCTGACAATTTTCGGTTCTGATTAGTACACCTTAATCTCTGAAAGCACTTTTCACTGTTGAGGGGCTATTCAGCTGAACAGCTTTGTAAGGAGTTTGTTTTGCTTTTCATTCGTCTGGCTACAGAAAGAATGAAAGAGGAGTTTGTCTAAATAATTTGGTCCTATTCAGATTAAGATCTGTCTGCTGTCCAACTCAGCCCTGAAACTCCAGGGAGTTTCAGAAAGCACACAGATTAATTAATTTCCTAACTGTAATGAAATTCAGATATGACCGAAATTTTGAATGAGTTCCAAACCATTCCACACAGACGAATGGCAACCATTAGTGCCTTGATCTTTTTTATTTTTCTTTTTTTTTCACCCTGATTGAAGTAACCACCATTATACAGAGGTGAATGAGCAAACCAAATCACCATATACTCAAATGCTCAGTTTACCAAAGTCATGAGCAGCAAGTGTAACTCCTAATGGAGAACAGGCTGTTCTGACTGAGGGAAGCTCTTAACCCAGCTCTGAGTGAACATCAGAGCCGTGATGTTGAGTAAGCCTTGTCCAACTCAGGTATTAAAGACTGTTTTTCTGTTAGTCACTCTCCTGAGAAAATACTGCTTCAATTTTTACCCTGAAGGCAACAGTTTGTAATATGAGTTCTTGAAGAAAATCAGATGTTGCAATGTCTTTCCTTGAATATTCCAAAACTCTGTTGAGGGTTTCTTATCAGATCCTTTTTTCTTGGAGAGACACCTCTGATGAAGCCAATGACTGAGCAAGCAAAATAGAAAACAGCAGAAAATAATAGTGATAATCTATTATTATTATTATTATTTTGATTCATAGTTGGATACAGCCTCATTTACCTTTTATCTTCTTGACCTTAATCCAATGTCTTAATGATGTTCAAATGACAGGACAAGGGGCAGTGTGTGCAAACTGGAGCATAGGAGGTTCCGTGTAAATACAAGGAAACACTTTTTCACAGTGAGGGTGAGAGAGCACTGGAACAGGCTGCCCAGAGAGGTTGTGGAGTCTCCTTCTCTGGTGACATTCAAAACCCACCTGGACACGTTCCTGTGTGACCTACTCTAGGTGATCCTGCTCTGGCAGGGGGGTTGGACTCGATGATCTTCCGAGGTCCCTTCCAGCCCTTAACATTCTGTGATTCTGTGATTCAAACACCACTCAGCTTCACCCCAGGCAAAACTAGCACACCTTGCTAGGATATGATTGTTTGGGACTAGGAATTATAAAAGGAGCATCAAGACCAAAGCATTCCTGAAATACCATTGGCTTTCTATGTATTTTTGCTACAATGTCATCAGATATTTCAGGTATATCGACTGTCCATAATCTGGAAATGGAAGAAACAACAGATAAGAGAAACTTGAAAGATGAAAACTTCAGTCAGTTCAGCTGACTGAAAGGAATACAGCTACATGATTAATATCACATTGTTAGAAGAACTGCACCTTCAAAGGTACAACATTATTTCCAAATTCTATTCTAATTCCAGAAGACAGATGATGAAATGAAATTAGGGAGAAAAAGATCAAAATTTGCCTGCAGTTGGACTTTTTAACTTCTAAACTTACCAAACCAGGCATATTTCTCTCTCAGTGCTGTCTGAGAACTCTACATGACTGAAAGATTTGGCTGGGAAGATAGTACCTGGAGTTAAAAATGTATGGTTGTAAAATTGTAACTCCATGGAATAATCCAGTTTTCACTATTACTGAGGACGCCGCCTTCCCATCTTTCCCACAACCTCCTTTGCACTAATTGGAATGTACAGAAGAAAACAGATTAACAAGAACTAATAACAAGCCATGTTGCAGATGATGATCCTGGACACTAATAATTCAGCAAGAGTTGTGTTAGTAAGAGAAAACTGAGCTGAAAAGAGATAAATGATGTGTAGGAATAGGCTTATTGTAAATCATGCAGAATAGCAAACTGAACAACAGAAACAGTCACGAATCTTGGGAATTTCTAAGTCTTTGAGAAGAATTCTTAGTTTCTTACACTCTCAGTGTGTGTACGTATGTCACGTTGACAGTTACACGTGCATCCCTGAGGCAGATATTCTAAGCACTGAAAGCAGAAAATGTTAGTATACTTGGTAAGCAACTAACTTAGAGAATCCCATAAAAAAATAACAAATCACATTACATAATTGTATATCCTCATGCTTATATGCTTCATGTGCCCATGCTCAGTGTATTCCATAGGATTATTAATGAATTCTACTGATCCATTCACTGAGGGGTTCCTTAAAGAGATCAACAGTCTGTGTGGTCCTCTCGGTTGCAGGTAGATAGCATGCTGTCACTTTATTAGGAAATACACTGATAGAAACACAGGCCCAGCAGTTCCACTACATCAAGTCTGGAACGAATTTGAAATTTGAGAGGTTTCCTTGAAAAACATTCCCAGGAAACAGAGACTTGGATTCCTGCTCGGTATAGAGCAGACCTGGGAGGAGTATAAGCTTTCTAGGTTTGGCTTCTGGAGAAAATGTGATGTAGGACAGAACCTATTCCTGTTCTTACAAACTGATTTGAGTTTCCTGAGAAGCTGTTGCTGAGTTTCAGAGAAGACTAAAGAAGCCCAGGAGCCTCTCACTGGCTGTTTACCAAACGCTGAGCAAAACTGTTGAGTCTGTCCGAGGTTTCAAAAGCAAAAGAAGCTGGTAGTTAAGATTGGTCTTGTTTCTTTTTTTCTCATTTCACTGGAGAATATGTCTCCTGAGAAACTGAGTTTGAAATTTCAGTTTTCATACCTTGTCTAGTGATCATCATCCCATCCAGTCTGACTAGAATTTGAATTAATCTATGGGCTCAGTGCTCTCAGGAGTGATGCCAAGGAGGCTCTTGTATATGATTGTTGGACACAAGTTGTTTCACCCCAAACTTACTGCAGTGTTTTTCTATCAACAGATGTATTAACTTTCAGAGTTATCTCAGTAAATGAAATATTTGGAAAGGTAAAAATGATATAAATTCTGTGAACATAAGTGCCACTGGCTTCAATAAAACGAGTTTCTGCAAAATAACCAAGCATATGTGAGATGATTCAGATGAAACAATAGACTCTCTTCCTTACTTGGAAGAAAACAGACTGTTTATTTATACAGCAATTTTATTTTCGCTTATTTGATTATTCTGCACTTCAGTTGTCTAAAAAAGCAGCAGTTAATAAGTCAGAAAAAAGTAATACTAGAACTCACACCATTAAGGAACAATTTACTGAAATTGCCAGAATGCGTATGTTCCCAGCTCAGGGGGTGGAGGGAATGATTTAAGCTCTGCTGCGAAAAATGTGATAGGAAAAAAAAATCTCTGGTTAGCAACTTTTGATATAGAGTGTTGCTATATTGCCATCTAGTGATGAAATAGAAAGATGCAATAGTTAACGACCAAGGGAGAGCAAACCAAACCTACATAAACAGTACCACTAAAAGTCATGCTCATTTCATGCAGTATAATACATAGCATTAATTATCAGCTGGCAAAGACGCTGTGCCGGAAATGTCGGCAGGTGAGAACTTGTAAAATGTAAACCCAGAGTCATTATTACTACCTCTTGACAAAATTTAGCTCTGATGTATTTGGATTAGCTTCACCGAAGGCTTAGGATAGGATTCTCCAGATCACAAAACTTGTGACAAATACCTTTGCTACACATAACTCCTGGTATGTTCATATCACTATTATTTACTAGTTTCTTCCATTTTCTCATAAACTCACAATCTAAAAAAAAAAGTGAATTTTTGTCACTGCTGACCTGTTGTGTTGTCATGACACACTGCAAAATATGGTGACTACTACATACTCTTACAAAGGAAAAAGAAGTAATTGCTCTAAAATGCAGTAAGGAGTGGTAAAAATAGAGCAACTGGCAGTATGAGAGTCCTTATATTAGTTCTAATATTTAGTGGTCAAAAATACTAGAAAGAACGGTGCAGAAGAGTTTCATCAGGGGCTCCAGCAGATTAAAAATAGGAATTGAAGAGGGTACCATTGCCTCAGGAAGCTCTTCAAATGTCAGGTTTGTCTGGATAGATGAATTGCTTCTTTGTGACTGTCCAGACTCACCAAAATCTTACCAGAATAATTTATTTATTATAAGAGAACTCACGATAGTTGCTTGTGAAAAGAAAGAAACTTTTTCATCCTTTGGAATCCTACGATGTTCCTAATTAAAAATCTCCTACAAACATCACCTGATGGCGGATGCTGTAGTATGAGGAGGCTCCAGGACCCCTTTTGCTTTTCCCTCATCTTCCAGCCACTTCCTTGCTGTCCTAGTTCCTACACAGAACAGGCAAACCACTAGTCAAAGCATTACTGTAATATAAGCAAGTACTAAAAGAAAGATTAATACTTTGGGTATTATTTTATCACATATGTTTAGAACCATATTACTACTGCTATTCCCCTACTATTGTCATCAAGGGTATATTAACTGTTGATTCACAGAAAATACCGAATTTTCAGCCAAGTGAAACAAAATGTCTAAGATGTGGTACTTTGCACAAATACTTGAGCTTTACCCTAAACAAGCTAGCAGAGACACTGGTAGCAGTTTAATTGAACCTGAATGATATTCCACCTGAGCTACCTTATTTCTTTTTTTTTGAAATGATGCCTGAAATATCAGCACATAAAGTAAAAAAAACATGCAACTTCCATTTAGAAGTCTAGAGACAGGTGAAGAAGAGTACCTGTCCAAGATTTTTTCTAAATGAGGATGAGGCGTTTGACACACCACCTCACACAGGTCCTGAACTTCCAGGAATGGCATACCTGAATGGGACAATATGTTGAACTTCCAGCAGATACCTGCAACGTGACAATTAAGACTTCAAAGACCATTCATTACAGTAAAAGTTTTAGGTGATTTTTGATCTTGATTTCTAGTGCTTGAGCTTCTAGATGTATGCAGTAGAACAATTTCAGGGGAGGTTTCAGTTGGACATCAGCAAAAACTTCTTTACAGAAAGGGTTGTTAAGCACTGGAGCAGGTTGTCCAGGGAGGTGGTGGAGGCATTTAAAAGACATGTAAAGGAGATGCTTAGGGACATGGTTTAGTGATGGGCTTGGCAATTCTGGGTTAATGGTTGGACTCTTAATGACCTTAAAGATCTTTTTCAACCACAAGAATTCTGTGATTCTATGATAATTAAATGCAGTGAGTTTTTTAGGACTGGCAGAGAGGCCTAGGTAAGTTTAAGTAGAATGGTGATTGAAATAAAGGGCAGCTGGTGTAAATGGCAAGCGGTCTTCAAAGAAAAGGAAAAACAGTAAAATTATTACTGAAGCACGAAGTTATTTTTTCAGAGTAGGAAAAAAGAGACTAGACATGGGCCTCATCAACAGTTTTCATTATGGCTCTTCTTACCAACAGCCATTTGTAAAGTCACAACTGTAACAATTTTAAATAGCATTCCACCACACTACCCTGCCCCTCAAAAAAACCCTCCAAAAAAACCCCACAACAAAACCCACGACATATTTAGAGAATAGGTAGCTTCTGAGAACAGAACTTTTCTTTTTTCAAATAGGTATGAACAGCAGGTTTCTGTCCCAAATTCCAAAACAGCCTGCCAAGGATGAGAGCTCTGTTTAAGTAAAATAAAGGTTATTACTAATTATATTTTTGTCCAGCTAGTGTAAGGGTGTTTATTACAACATTTCTCTTTTGAAATTCTGAATTCGGAATAAGCTTTGATATTATAAAATACAGTTTTAAACAATGACATGCTACGTAAATAATATTTACCCAATCTATTCATTTCAGAATACACAACACTCAGAGCCAAGTTCAGTTTTCGCCACATTCTTCTCATAGCAACAGACAGAAAACAAAAACACTTTCTTAACATGTAGCTATCTACCAACAGAAATGCCTTCACAATATAATTAATATTGCCAGCTTTTTCTTCTGTTTCATTCTAGTCTTGAAGATAGTAATATGTTTAAAAAATCAAAAGATATAATGATGGCAACTTAAAATAATAATTAAAAAATAGTAATTGTGGTGCTATGCATGCATACCTTGTGTCAGATACTGTGCCAAAGACTAATTACTTTCTGCCGTTTGTTTATGTCAGAAACCCATTCCTAACAAAATTTATTGTACATATTAATCTATACAATTAATCCATGTGGGGTAATCTCTTAAAAGAATCTCCATTCAGTCCAGAGATCTATTTGTATAGATCACCTTGTACAAAAGGTTGTCACATTTCAGGTCTCAATTAAACCAGTAAATTGACATCCCCGTTTATCACATGTCATGATTTTCACAATGCTTTTGCTTGAGTCTCATTCCAACAGTTTACTATGCAGGTACATTAGGAAATTTGATAAACTGTGACAGTGGTTGGCAGGCATCACAGAATCATTCTGGTTGGAAGAGACCTTCAAGATCATCAAGTCCAACTGTTAACCCAGCACGGTCAAGTCATCACTAAACCATGTCCCTCAGCATAACATCTCCATGGCTTTGAACTCCTCCAGGGATGGGGACTCTGCCACTGCCCTGGGCAGCCTGGGATGGGGCTTTAGAAGGCTTTCTGTGAAAAAATTTTTCCTAATATCTGAACTTCTTGGCTAATCTCGTGACCTCAGTCCTGGGTTTATAAACAGGCACTAAAGCCTATCAAACAGCTCTTCATATTAAAACCTCTCCAAAAGAGGTCAGATATCTTGCCCTCCAAGCTGATTTTGAATCTGCCAAATCCTGATTAAAATGATGCTCTAAGAAAAAAGATTTCTGCTTAACTGTCACATGTTACTACCAGTTACAGTCTCTGAATATAATTTTCACAAAATTTGTGAAATTACTAAAATTCAATGCAATCACTAAAAATTGCTAATTATTCTATCTCTGTGACACAGACAGTAGGTTTCACCTGTGTTAGTTACTGCTACAGTATTGACAGGAAAACTTGCAAATTTATTTTTCCTAAGAAAATACAAGGAAATAAGTAAAGATGTACGCAGGCATATATTTCAATAAGTCACTTCCACTTTCAACTTGTAACTTTTCACAAGACATGCATTTTATCTTTTTTTCCTTAAGTGGCAACATTTCAACATACTTGTGATGGAATAATGATATTAATTTAGGCAACACATGCTGCAAGCTAGTCTTGTATTCTGTTTCTTTTTGATGTGAGCAGGCAACGACTGAGGGAGGTAGCACCTCCTTTCTCAGAAATAAAGTAAGTAATAGTTTATGCTGAAGAATTTTTTGTCCTCTGATGCCATCATAATTCTTTCAGAAGCCCTTCCTCTGTCTCTCTCCAGCCTTGTGGGCTATGCAGCTATACACAGCCTGTTCTGCTGCAGCAAAGGAAGAGGGGTTACTCACTGAAACAGGACTTGTTTCTTGTCCAGGAAATGTTACAAAGCTGTTATTTAGATGTGCATCATGTATGCTTCCACTACTGGCACATCGCTGACATATGTCTCCTTCAGTCAGGAAGAAGGTAAACTCCTGATAATTTCCATCTCGTGGTACAATGCAAGGAATCATTCAGTGAGGCAAACTCACCACCTTTAGCACAAAGTATAGTGGTGTAAAGGATGGTGCACAGAGCCAGTTATCATAAAACAGCTGACATGCTGCAAGTTTATATCCTGCAGTTCCCTATTCATCTACTCAAATCAAAATGCCAAGTCTTGAAATCCGTCCTTAGAATAGGGCGAGCTGAGTAATCGTACAGCTGCTTGCTCAGAGGTGGCTGAGTGGAAGAACTTGCTGCCACAGCTGTGAAGTTCAATCATTTTTAGCAGACTGCAAACTACTTATGAATTCAGTTTGTGAGCACTTTTTTTATTATTTAAAGTTGTCATATTTCCCTATATGATCACAGTCAAAGAGGGGGTGAGGTAGGAAATAATTTATATTATCATCTCTTTTTATTAAATTTGGCAGATGCTATGAAATAATGAATTTTGTAAACAAGATGATATTAGTTAACTAGGCCAAAGGAATGTTTAATCAGATTCATTGTATGCCCCACACATTTTTAAAATCTCAAACAAGTACACAAATTCAAAGAAATTAATAATAGGTTGGTCTGCCAAAATCTGCCATTAATCAGTCTGAATTTGTGTCAAAATCGTTTTCTGTAAAAATTAGAGAAAAAAAAATGGAGAAGAGCTAAATTAAGATGTAAGGCCAAAGAACACATTCAAACTTAAATTTACCTGGCTTTGACTTATGGAGAGTGGATCTGTTGTTCAAAAACAATAGAGTACAAATTACTTTAAATTACCATTAAAAAGCTTGCTATTGAATAAAACTATTTTATGCTAATTAAACTGCTTCTATGAGATATGTATACGGTATCTAAAATAATGTTTTTAACATACTGGCTGTGGTTGTTGCACTGCATAAATATTTTAATATTTAAAGAGAGATCCCTATTTGCTGGTTTTTCTCATCCAAGCATCTTTCAGAGGCTTTTTTATAATACAGCATCTCTCTTACTAAGAATATGTACTGTTTAAAAGTAAGCACATCTTCTGAAAATGTCACCTGATTTCAAGTTATCAAATTGAAAAGATCAATTTGCAAGGAAGTCTATAGCTGCTGTTATTGAAGTGCGCAGTGGAGACATTTCCTCATCTAATAAAGGAGACCTGCCCCTGTCTGTAATGACATGACAGGGGGGAACATGCTGCTTGTGTTAGAATTGGGGCCTCTGACTTTCCTGCACTCTCGTGGCTGGAATAAGTAGAATTCAAGGGCGAGGGAAAGGCAGGGAAACTGCTATATCTTGGATGTCAGAAAGCCAATAGAATTAGGATTTTATTTAATCAAACCCCGTTAAACATTCTGGATGAAATGTTAATTCTGATGAAGTCAATGCTAAAACATGAAAAAAGGAGAAGAATTCGGCCATCAGTTCAAGCAGAAAAACAACCCTGTAGACAAGGATCAGAGTTATTGTCTTCACCTAAAAACTACTGGGTTTATTGGAGAAATTTACAGAAATTTTTCAGTAGTCCTATGACCATCAGACTTTTTCGTTCCTTTTCCCAGTGTTTCTGAGTGTAAGGTGATCATAGCTCTGGTGGGGCTTCCTAGACAACCACCAGAGTTCCTGTCTGGTCTTACTATGTGAAAATACGTGCTCTTAGGCTTCACCACTCATTTTTTTCTTGGCCTGTCTAGCGCACTTCAAGAGCATTCTCTCTCCCTCCACACAAGCGGCACCTCCTGTTCAATTATTTTTCATTCCTATTTGCTTGAGCTGGTACTTTTTAGTTGCAATTTCACTCTGACATAGCCTCCTTCAGACATGTTAAGAGTGTGCAGAGAGACATGCTTCTGTTCAAAGGTTTAAAACTATGTCCATCTGAGAATCTATTTAGATTAAATTGTGAAAATTTAAGATTCCAGGGCCCTCTTCGTAAGTTTGTGCAAGAGAAAACGTCCACATTTCTATTAAACAGAGAAGACAATCTTAGCAGTTCAGCACTCCAGTGACAGACAAGGTACATCTCTAGCACTGATTAATGATTATAGTTTCAGGGCATTATTTATAAGCACATTGGACTGAATTAAAAAAAAAAAAAAATAAAAGAAGAATGTGAGAGAAACTTGAGCCTAACAGCATGTAAAATATTCATTAAGCTTTTGGCTCGAGTTTTTCTTACACTTATGTGAGACAACCTAGCTACTCAACAGTATCAGTGACACTTTGGGGAGCTACAAGATCACTGTCTCTCAGCAGCTGGATCAACAAGTCCCTTAATGACTGACAACTGGCAGGGCACATTTCTCAGCCCCTGAGCTCTCTAAGAATGTGGTACAGGGTACATCCTGATCACCTGACTTTAAGGTAACACTTCACCCCATTCACCAATTTAGCCTCATCCTGTCTTGTACCAAAACATCAGATAGGATTAGTAGTACAAGAAACGACGGATTTATTGGGACTTAAGTATTATGGTTTACAGGTTAACACAGACCAAAAATCTTTATTCTAACCCAAATACAATCCTGGTTGATGCAGTAGCTCTCACCCACAGCCCCTGTGGCACTTTCAAGAGAGGATGAACTCAGGGTGCTGTTTTCAGACTGATACAGCTGATGTAAACGGGGACTACCGTGCTCCCCTCCCTCGAGCTGACATTTTTGCAAGGAGTCAGATAAGAGAACTATTCTAACCAAACACCAGACCTAGGAAAAGGAAAGGTTTTCAACCAATTCAAGATCTTTCTTAGTCAAATATTGTGCGATGTGTGGCACTTTGTTTTAATGAATAAAAACAACAAAAATAATTTATACACACATTAGGTTGGGGGTTTTTTTTGTTGTTTCCCTTACATAGTGCTTCATTCTCCCTGACTCAGAGACATATTCAGAGAAATTTATAAATATATAAAGTCATGCAAAAAAAATAATCACCCATCATCTATCACACATACATTCTATTAAACTTTTAAAGGTTTATCAAAGGCTAAGACAGAGATGGAACACAGTATCTTTATACACACTTCACATGCTGTAAAACTAAGAAATAGGGAACTTATTTACACCTGCCTTGGACAGTGAGTTGCTGCTTGTATCACAAGAAGCAATGAAATTCTGAGGGTAACACAGTAATAAAAGCTAACTGGTATCATAGAACATCCATTTTCATATTTAACATATTATAGGTAAATATTTAAATTACAGTATCTTACATACAGAAAACTCCATTTAATCTCTGCTCTATAAAGCCTGCAATTTGCCATTCTTTTAGAGAAGAATGGAATATGCATATATGAAGAACGCAAAAGCTTTTTACTGTTTTTAAAAAAGTATTATTATATTAGTTGTCTTTGCAAATCTTAATTTACAAATCTCATTTCCAAGCAAATGAATTAGCTTTACAACTTTTTAATGACAATATTTTATTTTCCTGTATATCTCCAGTCTTGCCAGCTGCTACCTTACTTACACTTGCATGTAAAAACCACACTTCTGTAAACTGCCAATGAAATTTCAAAAGTAGCCCGTATTATCTTAACTGTTCTCCCACTGAATTCAAATGTTTGCTATTGTGGTGATGATTATACTTTTTTAAGTTCTCACCTTTATCTTCTGCAGTACATACATCAGGAAATTCCTTCATATTCTAGATATCTCTAAACAAAGAGTTCAAAACATTTGCTAGCATGTGCAAGTATATCAATCATGACTACATATACAAATATTATTCTATAATGTCCTTAATTTTATTTTTATTATGATAAAAAGATAAATGAATGTAACAGAAATAATTAAGGGAAATTTTAACTGGAAAAACTAATTTAAAAACAGCAGTAACAAGCAACAAACAGGGATCAATTACATTAGCAGACTGTTCAAATAGAATTATGTAGGTCCTTACTGATAATGATTTCTCTTCCTCCTAAGCTAAGCCGACAGCATTTTGGAGAGTTTGAAGTGTTAAAGATGCCAACCATGTCTGGTACAGTGATTCTTAGACTGTTTTTGACCATGGCACTATCAACCCCCAATATTTTTTGTGAGCCACTGTACATCTTAACATCAAATTAAACCAGAGAAGTGCTCTAAAGGCGTTGTAAATAATCATGAAGTAAAATTATCTTACCTTTTATTGAATCTTTTAATGAGACTAATGTGACAAATTTCAACATTCTGTTTAACACAGTTCTGTAGCACACCTTCGGATTAGCAAACCATGGCCCATAGACCGCTTTTCTGCAGCCACTGTTCTACTGTAGATAAGACCTCAGTGTAAAATATCTGAGTATTACATCATTGTCACAGGCAGAAGCAATTTTAACAGAAAACTCATACCACGGCCCATGTGTCCTGCACTTTCATTGCCAAGGGCGATTTCTTCAATCTTAACTTTTCCGGAAACTCAGAAATTGCTTCCAGCACGAAAAAAACCCAACAGCATCAGAAAAGTATTAACATCATTTAGTAGTCCTTCAACACAATTAAGAAGTATTAATAGACAGAAATAGCACTATGTGACCCACTGGACATGCTGAGCATTAGCTAATAGTCCAGTTGGCCTCCGTGCTTGAAGTCACACTTTCCCTTCATTCATGCTCAATCTGATTTTCTGAACTACTGATGTTCTTGCCAAAATTCAATAAAAATATGTAACCAGAATATATGGGATACTTCATCAGAATAACTGAAAACTTACAGATATAACATTTCAATGTATTTCTTAAACACATCTGCATGAAATGCAGATCTCGCACCGCTTCCATTCAACTAACAATTCTTGAGTGTGCTGCAGTTTTTTCGGAGGCAGAAAATACAGTCACACAAAAAGCCCGAATGTACCCAAATTACAGTGAAATTTGTAACTGCCTCGGTTCTTCATATGCAGTCAATAACACTGAACAATTCAGAAGACAATACAACCTAAACTTTATTAGCATACTCTTGTACCGTGGGGTCAGTTGTACAAAGTCAATCCCATGGGGTCAGTTTTACAATGTCAATCCCGTGCCAGTCAATGCCGGAAAAGGCAGTCACATTCCTTCACTCGTTGAGCATAAACCTTGCTGCTTTGTACCACCTTTAAACACCCACCTGACCTCTCACAGAGCAGACTCAGCTTGCCTAAATAGCAAAAAAAAGTTAATATAGTTCACACATTAGAGGAAAAAGTCAGTACTGTAACATTGCATGCTCTCGCTGGTTTTCTTGCTTGGAGTAAACAAAAAATAAATGCAGCTGGGAGTTTCTGCACAGTTTTACTCTATGCTCTTACTTGTACTACAGCAAATGCCTAGTTTTGACAAGGGCCAACAGACACCAGTTGTGTTTGTACTTTGGTTAAGAGCTACCATGTTTTAGAACTATAGTATAAATACAGTTAGTGAATCTTGTCAATGAAGAGTATGTAGTATCTTTTAAAGTATTGGAATGAAAACTTCCATTATCTTTGAAAAGAAAAGATGGACCCATAATACCATATATTAAAAAAAATTTCTAAACCTTGCAGTACTAATCAGTATTGATTAGCTTGATTTTCATTAAATGCTTTGAAGTTTTCTGAAAGTGAGTAGTTCATAGTTTTCTTCACTGGTTCAATACCTACCATGAAAACATACCAAAACATCAATCTCAAAACTCTTCTACACCAAATAAAAATAGAGCAAAGGATTCACGTGCCTGAGACTGCTTTGGAAAGTGGCACTACACTAACAGCGCATTGCTACAACACTACCATGACAGGCTCAAATTTGTTTTGAGATTCGAGAGAGTATTTGTGTTGGTAATGGCGAGGTGTTAATATGATTCAGTTATAATGGAAAATCATGTCCGGAAACATTAATCTAGACCATTGTTTGGGGAGTCACAAGATGATCTACAGCCTCAGAAGTGCGTGCACTAACTAAAACAAAGTTTGCCATTGTGTCAGCGAGACCGGAGGAACTGACTTCAGCAGCTCCTCGTGGCTTTTCTTGACTTCCCACGAGCTCTGTGCAGAGATACAGAAATGCTGGTTGTGGATTGTTTAGCACAAGCAGACAAAAATATTAATACTATGGACTATATTGGATGTTTAAGGAACTATTTACTTTTTGAAGCGTATACACACTATTACTTTATATCATGTGCAATTGCTCAACATCTTTGTACTGAACTGCACTGACACTCAGGATTTAGGTATTTTCAGTTCTGCTTGTTTTGTTTTGCTTTTTGTGGTTTTTTTGTGGGGTTTTTTTTTGTTTGTTTTGATTTTTTTTGTATTTTTAAAAAATGTTCTCTGTGGTCTTTGTATTTAATTTTCTGTTATACCTTCCTAGCTTTACCAGACACAGTTAAAACTTTTACCTAGAGGCTCGAATTCTTGTTTAGAGGAAACCTGAAGGAGAAAAGCAGCAACTAAAATCAAACTACAACCTGCCAGGCAGCTGCAGTTTGTGACTGCTGTGACTCAGGTTTTTGAATAGTTGTCTTAGCAATAATTACATAATTCAGATTTATGTCTATTTAATAGCTACTTAAAAAAAAAAAATCTTCCCCCAGGGGTGTTGATTCTGTGAAGCAGGGAAGAATGAAAACAGCCTCTGAGACATCAGTTCCACTTCTCAACCCTCAAGTATGCACGATGAAGGCATTTCTCTACAACGGGTTTTTTCCATTATTTTTTTTCCTTCATGAACAGGCTTGTTCTGGTCTCTCTGAGGCAAATGGCTTCTTACCGTTTAGCCTCTGGTTCTACCAAGACCATTTTACATTCTTATAATGAAGTCAGCAAAACTAACCACGCAGGCAAAGCTGGGCTATACTGCAAACACCCGTTTAGGGGTTTGACATCTGTGATAGGTACGCCCTGCAAATAGAACTAACCCCAGGGGAAACGGGGAGCCACACCAGCACCGAGACCCTCAGGCTGGCAGGGGCCAGAGGCAGCCGCTCTGGTCCGGCGGCGGTGCGGTGACACCTGTAGCACATCAGGCCGCGGGATGCTGCGTCCCCGAGAGCCGGGGCTGCGGCACGGACACGGCGGCTGCGGCCACCAAACCCGAGGCCGCAGCCTGAGCATATATGGAGCCGCAGCCAGACCCGACGCACAAAGGCCACCCCCAACGGCTCCCCTTTAGCGCCGCTTCTGCCCTCCTGCCACCTCCACGAAGCGCGGCCGCCATCCAGCCGCAGCATGGCCATCAGCACCCGCTCCTCCGCTGCCTCCCCCAGCCCGGTGTCCGGCCGGCGCGGCGGCGCGTGGTCCAACCGATCAGAAGCAGCCTCGCCGCAGGTGCGGCCACCGAGGACTA
>VWZK01000298.1:216911-365401 GCA_013396935.1 Baryphthengus martii
GGGGCCTAAAGCAGCGCGTACCGTCTGCGGGCGCGCCCGCCGGCCCCGCTCGGCGGGGTGAAGCTGCCCCCGGCGCGAAACCGCCGTTTAGCCCCGGGATGGGCGTGGGGGTGCGCAGGTAGTCCGCAGCAACTTAGTTGCCTTCTTAGAAAACTGGCTTTCCAAAGACCCGCCTGCCTTTTTTTCAAGATCATTGTTGTGTCCATCCCTTCCTTCTCTGTTGATTTTTTTTTTTAAAAAATGCCGCTTCTCTGTACAGAGCCCTTATTCCAGCAAATGAACAAAAAAAATGAATCTAACCTGCAAGCACAGTATTCCTAAATACCTTCCTTAAAACAACACGCATCTGAGATGGTGTTCTTAACATTTCTAATGTAGTCATGCTATAGAGCAAAACATAATGAATTAAACTTTTTTTCCTTTAAGAGATACAGTAGTTTAAAATGTCTACAGAAAATGTCTGCAGACATCATGTAAGTGTTGTTATCTGTATGCTTTTGTTGAATGCACAATAAGAATTTGCTCTTAAATAAATATATTTTAGCATACCATTTGCCAAAGAGTTCAAGCACTGAAGCGTTACATTATCTAATGAGAACTGCACAGAAAACTCATCTTTTCAAAACCAAGTCTGTGGCAAAGCTGATAAATCAAAAACTTGAACTACAGAGACTTTAATTTTGAAGTAAACAAGCATATTCTTATATAGCTGTTTTTTCAAATGAATTACTTTTTACCATTTATACATTATTTTTTTTTCCAATGATAAAATCTGATGTGGTGCTATGGTGTGGTTTTGCTGGCTTTGTGGGTTATAGTGACTCAGTTTGTCCTTTACAACTTTGTTCTTGAAATTTGAAGGGCATTGAGGTGAGTGCGTGTGTTTAATGCTGAGAAGTGGAGAGGTGGAAGCAGTGAATTTTTGTGTGTGTGTGTTTAACGTGTTTGCTACTTCTTTTGAATCAGCTGGGTAAAGGATCAAAAAAAGGGGAAAAATTATGATGTTCTCTTTGACTTGAATTCCATGGCCATTTCTGCTGTTTCTTAATAGCTTGTTGCTCCTGCTGAAGGAAGGAGTTTTTGTTCCTTCTTCCCTTTCCTGTTGATGACTCTGCTGTCTGAGTCTCCTCCCATGCACTGACTCTGGCACTTCTATAAGTTGATTTAACTCACCAAAATGGCAGGAAACTATTTGTCGTTAGATTTACTTTCTACCATTTTAGTGAATTTAATTGACTCGGAGGTCCCTGATGAAAAGAGGAGCCCAGGGCAGGATAAGCACAAAGAACCGTTTCTCAGAATGAGGGAGGAAAACAGTATTCTCTTTTAGTGGTACTGAGCTATTAAATCATCTTGTTATGTGTGCAAGCGTATTATGGATGTTGTGTTTTTCTTTTTAACTGCTGGTAGATTGGAGTCTGACACTTGTGCGTTTAGCAGTGGTACAAGTCCAGAAAGAAAGACTGTAGCACACTTAGTCAACCCCTTGTTAGTATCAGCTTTTTGTAATTGAAGCTTCTGATTCTTATTTCACCATTAAATTCCTATTTGTTCTAGGATAGTCTGCTCATCATGACAGATTGTTGCTAGAATGCCTGTGGATGGGATCAAGTATTTCTAGTGTGTTCTTTTGAAAAATTTATTAGTACAACTATTTGCTTGAAGTACTTGGGAAGTTGTTGTAGCAGGTCTAAGATGTCATGGAAACTGGCATTATGTTTGCAGAGGAACTGGGAGCTCTAGTATGACTTTCCCATCACTTGTCCCTGGTTCTGTGCAGATAAGAGATCGTAAAAATGGGCCTGTCCCAGAACTTACTTTTACAGTGCGTGTAAAGAAGTTGTACTCTGAAATTTATGGCCATACCTTCTTGTCTTCTGGGTAGCAGATGTGCTGCTTCAGTCACCTGTTTAACTAGCCGACTTTGGTATCTGGAGTGCTTGCTTAGGTACAATCAGCCAAATAAGCGTGTCAGGAAATAAGCTGTATTACGGCTCTGCTTCTAAATGCTGTCCTCCAAAGTATTTTATCTTAGGTTTAGAGATTGTTGAAAGGACTCTTGTGCTCAGTGCAAGAGTATGGGATTTTCAGGAGACAGATTGACATTTATCAAAAGTAGTATTACGGTTTCAAAAACAAGTGTTTGAAGAGCCTAAACTAAAACACACCGAGAGGCTACGTGTGTGTAGCTGCTAATGCAGCTGTACTGGCAGGTGTGATAGTTACATTAGGGCACTGCTAGTTCAGATGTAGTTAATGCAAATATGTCTTCTATGACAGGCAAAAGATGTACTTGTTCTTCCACTGTTTAAGTTTGAATTGACCTTCATTTACCTCTAGGAGATAACCTGGTAAAATTATACTTTTGATAAAACAAATGTGCTGGTGAGACTTTTGAGCTTAAATCTACATCCGTTCTTCAGTGGCTTACAGAACAAAGTCAGTTTATCTGCTATCACACAAATCATAGTCCAGACAGTAAAACAGAGCAAGAATTGGTTTGAGATTCAGGAGTAGTTGCCAGAAAAACTGCTTTTGTGTTTGTTGATTGACATCATTTTCTCTCAGTAAGTTACTAGTCTTGCTGCCATCAAACCTGGCAGTTTTTAAAAGTACACATTGTGTATTCCACAGGTGATGGAAAGTTAAAGGAAACCATTTCTTGTTCTGATTAAGGGACCTCCTACCGTTGCAGAATGCAAGCAAATTAGGGAATTTAATTACCAGAGTTTAATTTGCTAGTGGATATGGGAATGACAAATTAATGAAAGGAAATTATTATAGATAATAATTTTATCAAAACAAATACAGTATATTAACACCCCCTTTCCACCCAATCTACCGGTGCAAGTAGTATAGCAAACAAATGTAATGTCTGCATTGCAATATTCTATTCTCATTTACTCATTTAATTAGCAAAGTTTTGGTCACTTCCTGTACTTTCTTTTGGAAGTAGCTAGTTTATTCAGAGTATATAGCTCACACAGGTCAATAAGATTTCTGAGTCTTCAAATTATTTTTAAGCCATCTTCCTTATGCTGTTTTCCTGCTTCTTCAGTTCTGTGGTAGATCTAGTTACTACTTCAAAGCAGAATTGCAGCTTCTTACCAAATCTTCTCAAGCTGATTTCAGGATGGTCTGCTGGTGACTTACTGTTACTGCTCTGCCTGCGGTGGGATCACATGAGATTCCTACTCCTGAACTGCCAATGCATGGGAATTACCATGTGTGGATTCTTCCTACTCCCTTTTCCTCTTCCTCCTCCCAAACAAGAGCGTGTACAATGATGCCACCACTGACCGCTTGATATGTGGCAATTACAGCACAGCAGTTCCTAGAGGAGTTTTCAGTGGAGTGCTCAAACCAGTGGCGCCTAATACCTCTGTATCACTAGTCTTTCTGTAACCACTTTGGTTTTAAAAACTGAGGTATTCCTATCTTCTGTTCACCAAGCCCACTTTTTTCCTTTTTCTAAACATTCTTGTTTGAAAAGGTATTTTAGTCCAGAGCCTTTGCAGGCCATGCAGAACTAGGAACAGCAGAATGGGTGGCTATAGCTATTGGTGCTTTTTAAGCTGTGCAGGCATTCTGTACATGATGTCTAGCTAGAGCTCTCACTTTTTTAGGTGCTGGGTGCACTTTTGGACCTTGTAGTGGTTGACAGCATGCCAGTAACGTGCTCTGGTGAGGCAAGAGAGGTCAGTAAAATGAGTTCTTTGGCCTGCTGCATCAGTGAGTCATACGCTTTACACACCTGCTTTAGAGCATCGCTCACAAGCAGTCTCTTGTTATTGTAAACAATCACACATCTAAATTATTTCAAACAGAACAGCTGAAATCTGATTTTCCAGTTCATAAAGTTTGTACCATTAAGAAAGGAGATCTTAATAGCACTAAAGGACAAGTTGCACCTTGATTTACTGGCTTCTTATTGTTCTTTCAATCTTACTACAAAAGCTTACTGTTTTTGTTAGTTAAGATGCTGTACTCTGTAACAGATTATTAAGATTTCAAATACACCTTTCATTTCTACTGTACTACCTCATAGATTTGGAATATGTTTTCTGTAAATACTTCCAAAGTAATTTTTTTGTTTGTTTGTTTTCTTATCCTTTCTTAAGTATTCTTGTGAAATGTAGCGAACATCAGTGGAGTTGTGTGCACCTGAAGCAATGTAGTGCTCAAGATTTCAACATTTTGCTTGTTTCTCATCTGCCTGCCTTACTCAATTTCTTTTATCTCTTGGGGATAGACTAGATTGATCTTTATTCTGCACTTTGATAGTGAATCCTATTCTCCATGTTACATATATGTAGGCATTGCAACAATAAAAAGTTTTACAGGTCAAGCGAAACTAAGCCAAAACCAGTTCTAAAAAGTCTCTGTGAATATTGTTTTTCAATAGCAGCTCCTCAGAGCACATTCTGTCAGTAGAGAGAAGTGTGTGGAGTTTTTGAGATTAATAGAATCATTCTAGTTGAAAGAGACCTTCAAAGTCATCAAGTCCAACTGTTAACCCAGCATTGCCAGGTCACCGTTAAACCATATCCCTAAGTGCCACATCAACACATCTTTTAAATACTTACAGGGATGGTGACTCCACCCGATAGGCTTAATGTTTTCTTTGTTAGGAGAAAACAGGTGAATGTGTAAAATGTAGTGTGCATTTTATGTTGTAGTGCTGCCTCAAACCCTACTCTTGATCTTGTTCTGATGCAGCAATTCTAGTACTGCACATTAAAACATTCCTGAAGTCTAGCCAAAGTTTTAGAAACTTTTAAGTGTGTAATGTGATGGCTTCTTGAACTAGGCTTAAATGTTAGAAACAGGAATAGATTGCCAAGGAACAAAATTGCTGATTGCTCAATGTTGTTTATATTGAAATCCAGGAGTAGGTTGTATGGTAGAGTTTGTTAGTTCATTGAGGGTGGAGGGAGGAGAAAGTAAGAAATTAATCACAAGATCAGGGTAGTGAGAGAATAAATTAGTTATCAAAACCTTAATTTCTTAAATTATTTTTTAAAAGGGATTTTGTTTGCAGTCTGAAGTGCAAAATAGATTTTTTTTTTTTTGCCATATCTATTGAAATGAGAAGCGAACGGCCTAGTAACTGCAAAGCTCTATCTATTTAGGGTGCATCGTAAGGGTTAAGATACGTCTCTTCACTAGACTGATCAACTTTTTAAAGGTGTGTTCAGCGTTCCCAAAACCTCATTGTGGAAAGAAGACTTACGTTTCTTCTAAGTAATTGTAGTATCCAGCTTTCTTGATGTATTTTTGACTTCACATCTAAGAGTTAAATGAAAATGTTTACAACCATATGATGCCAAAGCAACATTGACTTACTTCTTGCCCAACTTGGCAGTCACTTGTATAGCTAGCTCAGAAACAACAGCGGTTGCCCTGAGCTAAAAATGAATACTGGAATGTGGTAGCAATAAAAGTAAACTGTAGAAAAAATTATGCACACACGCATCCAATGGGGAAAGTTGAAAGGAATGTATGGCTTCTTCCAGAACAGAGCATGAGATAACATCTCTTTAAACTAGACAACTAATTTCAATTCTAGAGGAAATAACTTGAAAGACTTCTTTGCTCTACCCTGAGGCATCATATTTTTGAGACAGACAACTTGGCATGATCACGTTACAAGAAAAAGCAGTGATTGCCATAGTAGACTTTTTGGGTAGACGGTTCTCTTAAATGCATGTGTCAGTATTTCAGAACTGCTTTAAATACTTTTATACTTACTACCAGTATAGAGAGCCATTCACAATATGCTTTTAATAGTAGTATCAGTCTGCTTTTCTATTGAATCTTTTTTTCCCTATGCACTTCTAGTGTTAGATAAAGTTGCAGTAACGTAGAACAGTCTTAGCAGTTATGAGAGTACTGCTGTAGGTGAGGCATTGGAGTATGAACTGCTTGTGTCTTGATGTGGTCAAAAAAGATTTAACTATTCTGGTTATTATCCCAGCGTCTAGTCTGCCCTTTACTGGTGAAGCTATGCTCTGAAAATAAAATGCATATTTTCAATTTACGTAGATCTGAAATGAAGGAAGATAGGCTGTTGTTCCTCCATGTTAGTTTCAAACACATTGTATTTTTCTTATGTGTTCCTGCAGTGATTTCTTACTTGCATTTTCTACATATGTGTGTATGCGTGCCTCGTACTACAGTGTTCGCTTCCTTGACTAGCACACATGGCACACATTTCCTCTTGCTCTTTGTGCTCTATGCAAAGGTTTTAAGGTTGGGTTTTTTGTGGGGGGTTTTTCGTGGGTTTTTTGGTGTGTTTTTTCTGTGTGTGTGTGTTTGGGGTTTTTTTTTACTAGGAGTAGTATTTTTGCTTTCAGTTTATGAACAAGCCATTTCTGCTTTCCTTTTGGTTTTGCAAATTATCCAAGTTGATACATTAATGTTTCCTATTGGACTATTAGCACCTTTTTTTCAAAAAAAAAAAAAAGGGAAGAACCCAAAGTTAGAAGCTAGAATGACCTTAAGATTAAGAGTGAGAGTCTTCTTGTGAATGATGGGTTTATTAATTGCATACATTTTTCCTCAAAGAGTTCCGTGTGCCAGGAAAATGGAAGAACTGCAAATCCTTTTCCCTTAAACTGGAAGGACAAGTGATCGAATCCTTTGCATACTTTTCAGGTAAATCAGTGAGATTGGTTGCAAACCCAGGAGCATGGAACTTTTCTGAGCAAACTCACCACTGGAAAAAGTTCTGGTTGAGGATTACTCTATAAGCATTAGAGTATGGCTTTGTATCATTTTTCAGTCTTTTTGGAAAAGGAGATTCCATGCTTCCTCGATTGTTGGCTTCGCTTAGCTTCAGATGATCTATTAAATTTGCAGGCATTGCATATAAAACCTATTAGAGCTTGTAACTCCTAGTTTTATTTTTGTTTGATTTTTTTTTTTTTCCCCAACTGAATTTGTTTTATATCCTTGGTAAACATTTATTTGGCTTTCCATAAATATACTTCAAAAATACTAATTATTTCTTAGGAACATTCTGGTTGTACCTTCTTATTTAGCCAAACCCAAAACAAAACCGCAGGTGGTGTTTTTTTCAGCCTCAGTGTTCTGTTAGTTGAGTTTTGGTAGTGGCTGGTTAAGCACTGCAAACCTGAAATCCTACCTGATAAACATGCTTGCACTGTTTTTAACTCTGCAAGAAAATAATCTTTTTGTCTAAAACAAGCATCTCTCTTTAACCCTGAACACTAAAGGTCACAATGCAGAAAGGTTGCTGAAGTAGTCATATGTGATACCTTCTGAAGACAGACATAAGCCGTTATTACTATTTTGTCAAATTAACTGAATTGCATCAAGACCCAGCCATAACTCCAAAAAAGTGGTGTTATTTGTCCAGTGAATCAGCTCAATACATGAATGTTCCTTATGGGCTTTTGACTAGTACAGCAATGCAATTCTGGAAGAAAAAATGCTGTTAAATGTTGTTATGAATGCTCCTCCGTGCTTCTTACACTATTTGGAAGCTGTTCTACGTGGACAGAATGTAGCAAGCTAAAAAGCTCTTGTGCTGTGGTGGGAAGATTGAAAGTGAGACGCCTTGCCTTGCTTCAGGGTTGTTCATACATTCTTCCGAGTTTACTGCTTTGGGTCCAGAATGTACCTTTTTATGAGTTAGACTTCTAAAAAATTGTTTACAGTCTTCCGAGCTGTAAGGTAAAAAAATAAATCATAAACTCTAGTCAAGTGCTTGCTTTAATATTGTTGTTAATTCCATTCCTTTTTTTTTTTTACCCAAAATACTTTAGTTAAGATGCTATAGAATGCAAGAGAATCCCCCATGTCACATAGATGGGGGAAGTGCTGAAATGATTTACCTTAAAATTACCATAGATGCCCAATTAGAAATACTATTCAGTCAATACGTTTAAAATGCATCCTCTTTGATAGTATTGATTAGTCTTCAGTAGGCTTCCCAGTGATGTGTCTGGATCATGGTACAGCATTGTGGTAACTGCTGTGTTTGTGTTAAGTGCATGAGTATATTGTTTGTGATAAGTATTACCTCCCAGTGCTTTGATAGTGTTTTTTGGCTAGCAGGAGTCGCTTCCTTGATTTAGTGAAATTTCAAGCTTGTTTCCAGTAAAAAGTCAGCTACTAGATAATGACTTTTTCCTTCCAATTTAGTATTTTCATGCACTCAAAACTACTGCAAAAAGGGTGTTTCCTGAGAATGGTTATCAGATGGCCTCCAGATGTCCAGTACTTGCAGCTGCCTTTGCTATCTCTGTCTAGGGTAATTGATTCTGTTCACATTTACCAGGGTGGGTGTGTTTCTAGACTAGCATCTTGTTTTGTGTGTAGTACTGACCAACCTATGGAAATTGAAGAGATGAATCAGATACTTGGGTGTGGTGCTTACACTGAGAAGGATTTTTAGGCTACTTTTATTTTCGTTAGCAAGCTGAAGAAAAAACTGTGTTTGTTTGTCTGTTTTCTTGAAAAAAATAATTTCTGAGTGATTTTAACACTGTAAAAGGAATATTTCAAATGTGGTATTTCATAGGGAATGTTTTTTTTGGAATGAGGCTTCTAGAAAGCAGATAAGTAGGGGGTTTTGTTACTGGGCTTGCTGTCATTCTAACAGTACTTGGGTGATAACTTGTCTATTAGCATGCACCTTTCTGTCAGAGTCCCGTATACTTAGCTGTTCTGCGTGTTGAATAGCTCGGATGTTTCAAGATTACCAGCCTGTGGTCAGGCATTATATGCTTTTTCAAGAAAGTGATCTAAGCATACGGCACCAGTAAAACTGGATTAATGCTTGTTTAAAAATCCTGTGCGTTTAGTTATTTTCAACAGGTTTTGCTTCAAATATTGCAGGTGGGATAATGATCTTGTGCCTGATTTTACTTTCACTATTCCACTTAATGACTTAAATTGTACTATTATTTTACAGTATTTTAATAGTGTCAGGATCATGAAGGGGGGGGGGAAGGCTACTATATCTTAATAGGTTTCATCAGAGCATCAAACTACAACATCCCCAAAGTAAATCCATGTACCATGTTCACAGTTGTTCATTATGACTTCCACATTGCATCTCCAAATAAATGCAAAGAATTTTTTTCATTCCACTCCAGCTGGCACCCTTTTGTGCTGAATATGCGCAGAACACCATCACAACACAGCAATAACCAAGAAAAACCCCTGAAAACCAAACCAACAACTCTTTAAAGAGTACTACGAAACTTTAATGGCTAAGTTGTTTGGTTTATTTCTTGCATCAAGGCCATGATTAAAACAGCTATATCTAAGATGGCCAGCTTCATAATTCCATGAATTGTTTGAACCGATATTGTTGCGGGGGGAAAAAGATGTTTGGTTCTCCCTTGACTTTGAGCAAGCTCTTGTTTTCCTCTGTTATCAGCACAAATGTTCCGTGTCACCTGGTGGCAGCCACTCTTTCAGCATTGCTGGCAGCAGTGTGGGCCGCAACTGTGATGTGAGAACTGGAGACTGGGTCCAACCAGGCAACCAACTGCCCTAACTTTGGTGTGTTCTTTCAAAATCTTGAGCAACAGCAGTGGGCCTAGGTATTGACTCCAAGGCAAAGTCAAAAGTTAAGGAAGGACAGCATTGTTTTTGTATTACTTTGTATGACAAAGTCCACACTCCTGGCAGTGGAAAAGTTGGGGGTATTCAATTAGAGACGCTATTTAATGTTAATTTGGTAAAACTGTGGGCTGCTGGAAGACCTGATTTCTTGGTCACCAAAGAATCCTTAGGGAGAAGAGAGAGAACTGTTCCAAGTACTGTGTTGAAAGATACAAGGAGAAAAAACAATGCAAGCAAAGGAGAAAGTACAGACAAATTGAATGCTTATAACTTTTTTTTTTTAAATCTACCTCAAAATACAGAGCTAAGAAGATTGCTGACTTCTGAAAATCCAATTTTGGAAACCTCAGAGTATTCTAAAACAACAATGCTGTGCCTTGATAGAGATGCACAATAAATGATGCTAGATCTAAGCAAAGTATGCTTGGGACTTCAGAAGCAGTAAGCCTGTGGTAACTTCTTGATAGCAATTGTGTGTTGTTACTGTTGCTTATTACTCTAGTTTTGGGTAGCTGTCTTGTTGCTAGACGGAGAATCTTTTATATTCTTTTATATGCCTGCCTGTTTTTTCTATATATACATTTTTCTATGTTGAAATGAGCCTGAGTCCAAAGGCCATTTTCTAATGTAAAGAAAACCTAAAGAGAAATTGTTTGCGTTTTTTTTATTTTTTTTATAGGACTCTTTTAAGTGAGCTTTATTAGAGCTTAAGGGAGAAGGTTGTGTTCTTATCTAAGTAGCTTAGTAATAACCTAATCTAGAGAAATATTTCAGTTTTAAATAAGGAAAAGTAAAGCATTATGCATATTAAATTTATGAAGTGCTTAGTCTCTGGTCTAATATTAACAAGAACTATTTAAAGTTTTTTTCCTGATAATCTCTGACAATATACTTCCAGTTCACAGTATTTGAATAGTAGGTGACACAGCCTTTTGGACAATAAACTCCTGTTTTTCTGTCGTGTTTGTTGTCTGACTTTGTGTCCTTTGATGTGTTTCAGGGATGATGCTGTACTAATAAAGTTTTCTGGATACCTTTTGACATGACTTCCAGAATGAAAAGACTTAAAATAAAAAATGCTGGGATATTCCAGATTGTGTCTGTTGAAACGAGAAGCTCACAATGTGTAACGATTCTGCTGTATGTATCCAAACCTGAAGGATGTGAGCAGAGGTGTAATTAAGTACACAGGAAAAAAACGCAATTTATCTCCTCTGTGGTAGTTGTATGTTTGAGAAATTAAATACATGCTTTTGTTGGTAGGATAAATATCAGGATTAATTTTCAGTGAAAATGTTCAGAGTATTATGAATTTATTTTTTAATTTATTTTTTTTTTCTTAATAGCTGTTTAAACTGACAGAGACATGACATTTGGAGAGAGAGAAGAAAAAGAATCTTAAATAACTTTTAAGAGAGGCAGTCTCAGGTTCAAAATTTGGATTCTGTTGTTCTTGCAGATGATCAGAGGGTTTACAGTACTGTATCTGATACTGTAACATCCTGTGAGGTGCAGCAGTGAAAAATGAAAAATGCTAACAAAAATATTTTTAGGAAGCACTTGAAAAAACAAGTGGGGGATTTTGTGTGTGTAGTTGGTTTGTTTTGGTTTTTTTTTGTTTTGTTTTGTATTTCTTTTCCTTTTTAACAACATGTTAAATGAGTGGAGTTAGATGACTCTTATAACAATGGTATCAGAGCATGGAAATCTTGGAAGGAGAGGGAAAGAACACAAAACTTTACTAAAGAAGGTTCAGTAGATCTGTGTTTAGCAGGTACTTGGACCTTGAAAGCTCACTTCTGTTGTCACCTATACTGCCTATCCTGAACTGGTGGTCTTGGGCTTCTGCAAGTTTTAACTTACCTAAAAATTGCTAAGAGGATCTTTTCTGTTTTTCTTAAAAGGACTTTCTTGCTTGTTTTTTGCATTATGTATTTGTGTCTTGCTGTCTTTTAGAAAGCCTCTTTTGCATAATTTTGGAATAAAATATTGCATTGCAGTACCAAGCCAGTGAAGTCTTGAGTGTGTTACACATTCCTGACATCTGTGCATTATTATTTCTTTTACTCTGGCAAAACCAGCTCTGCCTTGGCTGCCTGACCTTCTCCACAGCCTGCATTCTGAGTGGGCTTCCTCTGCTACTGTTGTTCACTCTGATGCTTTCTTCCCGTTCTGCACAAGTTGGTTGTTCAGGGTGCTACTACTGCTGCCTTGTACCTCTCATGTTTAAGAAGTCATCTCTTCCCTTCTGCTCAATCCTTTTGTGCAGTCCATCTATTTGTAGCTGAAACCAGAGCTGCATCTCTCTAATGAATATGTTGGCTATGGTACACTTTTTGGCTCAGCTGAAGGAGATCTTGCTGGTGTGTGGGGGGAGAAAGGGAGCCACTGCTGCATGCACATGGTGTGTTCCAGACTTGGCAAGAGCATCTTTTGGCCTTGTCGTGCGCTTGGCTCTTTGTGTTTGCCCAAGGTGGGTGTTTTGTTTCTCACGTGTCTGGGAGAGAACTCTGGGTACCTAGAAGGTTACCAGGATATGGTAGACTCATTACTGTATCTAGTTAACTGGGGAGTATTGCCGTTCTCCAGGAACGACTTGTATATCTTGATTTTGCTCTGGCAAAAGCTTTATACAATGTGTTGAAGATCATTTGAGCATGAACTTTGTTTAACTAGTAATGAAAATAAATTCCACAGTTAGTTCTCCATTAATAATGGTTAAACATTTGAATCAAAGGAGCATTAGCTTGAACGACCTAACTAGTCCCGCTTGGTTCAATGTGATGAGGGAGGAGGAGTGAGAAATCCAGATGGAAAGCACTGAAGGCAGGAGTGACTTCATCGATTTATACCTTGAGTTATGCCCAGAGGCAACAGTTGCCTACATGACAAAGATATTGGCATTATCATCAGTTTCCAGAGGGGAAAAACAAAATAAAAGAAATCCAAACCCTGTAACTTAACAACAACTCACCCCTCCACACCATCACCACTAGAACTAAGTTCAGATTTCTGTAATTAGAATTGTTTACCAAACCCATGTTGTGCAATGTCCGAGCACACAACATGTGTACACTTTACTGCTAATTCACAGTAAGTGTACAGTGTGAACCATTCTTTTAATATATTACAATTCCAAACTGCGTAACTATGCACTTGCACTTCTACCGTTAGGGTAGAGCTTACCTGTAAATCAGCAGAATTTTGAAAACTGAATTAGTGAAATGCTGTTGTTCTAATGCTCTCTTGAAATATTATTTGAAATTTATAATGTTCAAAATGACGCATTTTGACAGAATGACATCTAAAGCATCATGGGGACTGACTTAATGCTATCAATGGCACTTTTGGGATTGAATCTTTTCCTATTAAAGGCATTATAATACTACAAACAACTGAATTCTGAGATTCAGATTTTGAGTCTAACCTGAAAACAAGCATTTGGAAACCTTGAAGTATTAGTATGACCTAACAGTGTCTCTTAAAGTATAACTTCTGACTTTGTAGAAGTATATGTAATGAGCTCGCTTCTAGATGAAGTCTGAGCTGAGCTGTGTTGTGTACGTAGTTCAAGGTTTAAAAGATAAAATGCTGGTTTTATTCTGTTAGCCGTGGGGTATTTTTCAGTGAGGGTGCAATTAACACACCTTGGCATCACTCAGCAGTGCAAGGGAGAAATCTCTATACCACCAGAAACCAGCAGGTATGTTTCATGATCAGTCTTGAGTCTGCATGCTGTACACCTTAGTCAAGGAGACATGATCACTGAACTTTAGGTTACCATGTCTGAATGGCACCAGTAGCTTGGCAGACTTTAAGAGACAAAGAAGTTATTGTTAATCGTGATCTAATTTCTATAATGGCCAATTTTTTTTTCTCTTTATTTCGCATTCATGATGCTAGAAAACATTTAGATTTTTTAAATAAATTGAGAAGCAAAACAAGAAATTAAGTCATCCACTTTGTAGGGGATTTCAAATAACTAGTCACCCACTAATCATGGTGTTGCTTATGGCTTAGTCCAGTTTGGTTATGCTGCAGTGGGAAAGTTTGAACTCATCTTCCTATCTTTAAATTATTACTACCTCAGTACTTCAGTGTTGTACTTAGACCTATTTATTGAATTTTCATTTAAAGCATGTCAGTGTTCATGTTAAATTTGTCTAATCTTACCAGTGGATCTAATAGAAGGGAATAATTTGGAAAAATCTGACGAGGAGGAAGGTAACTACCACTTTCAGCAGATGTACTTGACTGCAAATGCTGCTGTAGTACATAACTGTTCTTTTTGCCCCAAGAAAGGTTTGTTTTAATTTGGTTCTCAAACACTGAATAGAAAGCCAATGTCTTTCCTTACTAAAAAAAACTTGTACTTATGATGTATTTGACTTCATAGTTCTTAGAATATTATCTTGTTTTGGAGTAGCTTGCAGTAGCTCAGGAGTATGAGCATTGCATTTCAAAAATAGTTGTAAATCATTTACCTGCTAATGTAGCTAGTTAACATCCTTTTAAATCAGAGATACAACTGTAGAGTTCGTAGACTGCTAAATAGTCTTTCTTAACAGCAACTGTGGAGTAGAAAGGCTAGGAAGAGGAGGATTGTTATTCCTGAACATTTATTATCTTCATAAAAGAATAAACTTGGAAGACTTGCTTTGTTTATGCATTCAGTATGTTTTATGAATCGAAAACTTGGCATTCTCTAATTGTCAGATAATTAAGTGAAAGTCATCTGCATCCAGAAACCTTTACAACTTCTTCAAGGTACTGTTCACTATGTGGAAAAACTCTATATTGTATTACTAAATTATTTAAACTTTTCTTACGTTCAGACATTTGCTTTGGGTAAAAGCTTGAAAGTCTTCGCTCTATTTCCAAAAGAGGTGGAAGGGCTGTAAGTTCTCAAATAAATAATGCTGAAATGATGAGAATTTTCATTGTTTCACAGGCTTTTAACCTGTGACACATGTGTTTATATACTGGGTCAAATGTTTGGTATCTAAAAATATTCTTTATTTGTCGTGTCAGATATGTGGCTTTATGTACTGCAGATGTGCTTTGTAAATGTTGTAAAACTGGTGAGTAGCTGTTGAGTCCATTGCTTAGAAAAGATCTTATGTGATACATTATTCTGAAATATTTCAGACTTATAATTCCATAGATTAGTATTTTATATGCTTTCGTTTTTCTTGTTTTGATGTAATTCCTTCCTTCAGTTTGTTCAGCTGAAAGAAGGCTTAGATTAAAGTCTTTCTTTTAAGGCTTTCCTTCTGTGAAGCGGTTTGTTGATTTCTGGTGCAAGATGCCTGTAGAGGATTTTCCTGTAGTTATGATGAAGAGAACCATTTTGTATATAACCTTGTCTTGCACAAATGATTCAGTCACAAGAGAGTGTAAGCTTATTTTCAAAAGTACAACAAACAAGAACTGGGAATATTTGGTAACTATTTTGTAATCTTTTTAGTTTCATAAGCCTGTCTTGACCCTCTTTAAGACTTGGTCACAGGCTTCTTTTTGTGTTTTAGACATATTTCATAGTTGAAACAAATCTCTTAATACTCTTTGTCATAATGAAAAAAGCTAGAAATGTTAAGCATTAGTTTGATGTAAATGATTTCTGGTAACCTATGAAACCACAGTCATCTTGGTTCCTTCTGGATTCACTCTTTAACAGCATGTTTCAGATATAAATGACTTGTACTATTACAGACCTCTCATCACTGAGGAGTTATGAATGAACAAGTTAGCTTTGCTGATGACTATTCATAGAAAAAACACTTAAAAGATGAACCCAGAACTCAGAACAACAACCCTGCACCTTGCCAAACAGCTAGACTTATCTTCCCAACAACTGTGTGGTTTTACATACTCAGTTTAATTGGTGATTTTTTTTTTTTCTTTGCTAAGATTGCAGCTCTGCTTTTAGTGTGTGCTTTCCATAACTGGAATAGGAAGCTAGTAAAACCGATGATGGCTTTTAGAAATGTGCGTGTTCTGGAATATTTATGCTTCTGTCCAATAATTTTTAGAAACATTTTAATCTTATTCCAAGTTTTTGTACCTTTGATGAACCAAAATACTGTCCAAAGTCTATATGACAGATAATACCGATGTTGAAATTGTCGAGTTTGGCAAAAGAAGTTTGGCTGATTTCCTGGGAGAAGGAGACCTCTGAAAGACTTTTTTGTTGGTAACAGAAATGAAAGCTGCAGAATTTGAGCTGGAACCAGTTTATTCAATCTCTATACTCTGTGTTCATTTGTCTTTAGTATAAAAAAAAAACCTGTTAACTTCTTTTTCTGATTTTTCCCTCCAGGGAGGCAATAATGCAGGGCATACAGTTGTTGTGGATTCTGTGGAGTATGACTTTCATCTTTTGCCAAGTGGGATCATCAATCCAAAAGTCACTGCGTTCATTGGTAAGTGGGACATGGCTGAAAAATAGACAATACTGTAGTTACTGACTTCTAACATTTTAAAATAACAAAGTATATCTGAGAACACAGAGGATTAGGAATTTTCTTCCTCAAATTCTCGTAGACCTGAACAGCTCTACTGTCTTCTTCATATTATCTTCACGCAATTGTGATCTTTGGATTGCAGAGATTTCTTTTATTGTCTTGGATAGTTCAACTTTGTTTTACTTGTTTTATCAATGCAGACAACTAGCTGCCCAGCGTATCTTCATCCTCCTATTCCGTCCTATTTTCCCTGCCAGTTATTTCTTTTATTCTCAGAAATCCTCTTCTGTTTTAATCTTCAGCTCTGCTAAGTAACTACCAGTACCTCTTGAAACATAAATTTTTCCTCCGAAAGACTTCTACATTATATAGTTCTTACCAAGAAGTCCTCTCAAAAGAGGGTCAGGGCGATGGCAGTACTATGTGATGTCAGAATCTGTGATCTGTTTGCTTCCTGAAAAGGAGTATGTATTGTCCTGTCTCTTGTCTCTACAAGTCTACTTACTGTCCTCCCTCTCTGGGAATCGTATTGCTAGTCCTATGTGGTGTGTTTTCTTTGGACAGCTTGTACGACCAACCAACATAGTATTGCTCTGTAGCCCTTAAAACTTCCTTCTAAAAACGAGGCTAAATATAAAACCTATCTACATAGTGTCATAACTATGCATGTCCTTGTGCGCTGTTTCACAAATCAAGTGAGTCTTTGGGTCACTACAGTTTATGACCTATCAATACTTCCATCCTGCTTTTTTGATACTCAGGACTCCTGTCCCTTACACAGTGTGTTTCTCCAAATCACGACTCTTGCTATGTTCTTCCTGTCATTTTTTCCTGCATCTCTCATTGCTTTGAGCCTGTAGTCTTACCTCACGGTTTGATACGCGTGCCAAGAGTCAATGGTTGTTGGCAGTTGACTAAACAGCGTAGTAACCAAAGAGCCTCTGTTACTAGTCACTCAATTCATAAACAGTACTTGCTGAATTCTGGGGTCTAGCTTGTAGTGACTGTATACTGGCAGTCAGCATTAACTCTTTCCTTGACAAGGAGTGGTGGTTAATTGCCTCTTTTCTGCTGTTATGTTGTGACTTGATAGTGGGATAGTTTTGGATCAACTTGTCTTGCATGATGCTTCTACAGAAATTGAAACAAAGGGCGTGGAAATAGATTCCCACTGTTGAAGGGGAGGTTGGGATGTTAACTGCTGCTAGGTTTGAGGGCTGTGGCAGATGATACTACTTTTTATTGTCTTTTGATGTGTTACTGTAATATATTTCTTTAAAAGGTTGTTGCGTGAAAACAGTAAATAAAGATGCCCGTTTGCCATGTTTTATTTGGTGGACTCAGGGTTGAGTAGGAAATACCTCATCTTTTAAAAATATAGTAAGCAGAAGAGAGCTTTTTACAAATCCTCTTGTCTGTATCTGCGGTCTCTTGGTCTTGTCTGTTCTGAAGTTTGTTCTAGCTTCCTTTAACTCTGCCTTGTGTTTAACATCTCTTTGGGGGTGGGAAATCTGGCATAGGGTTGCACTGAAAGGCCTTAGAGATTCAAAAGAAGAGTGTTATAATAGATTATTACCATTAATTAGGACTATACCATGAAAGTTATAGTGAAGAAGTCTTAAATACTTTGTTTTGGTGTTTAGAATGCTTTTACCTTTGTGAAGTTAGGTGATATGCAAATAGTTTCAAATAGCAAATCTGTTCATTCTTTAGCTAGATGTTATCATACTGATAGCTTTGGGTCTACTGAGTTTGGTATGAACTTAAGATGGTTCAGTTCTGCTATGTGGAAATGCTTCTTCTTAGGTACTCAGTGATGCTGATTAATTGTTTGAGCTAGTAGTCTTTTTTTTGAGCAATGTGACAGCAAGCTTGGTTTTGATAGAGCTTTTTCCTCTGTTATTTTTGCTAGTCTGTTAACAGCCTCAACTCTCTATATACAGAGTATTCTGTGTCTATTTACAGAAGAGTGCCTGAGGGGTTGCTTGTTTTTGTAACGATGATAGAAATGTAATAAGCTTTTAAAAAACAATAGGTTATTAAACTGAAGTACACAGAGGGAAGTTAATTTTAGATATAAGGAAGAGGAAGTTGCATTCTAGACTGTCTCACGATGCTGTCACTGTTTGTCTTGATCTAAGTTGAAAGTTTGTTGAGTTTATTAAAAAAATTCAATGCATATACTTAGAAACACGTACTTTAGGTGTAAATTAGTCTTTTACAGAGCAGTTCCTGAGAATAAAAATTGCCATGTCTTGGAAGTTTAAAAACTTAAAATACTCTGTATACAAAACAAAGTGTCTTGTGAATTGTCTGCTATGTTTTTTTCAATGCTCAACATAGTTGTGTAAATTTTGTGTAATGGTTTTCTTCAGGAAATGGCGTTGTAATTCATTTGCCAGGACTCCTGGAAGAAGCTGAAAAAAACTTAATGAAAGGAAAAGGTGAGAAAATGTTAAGATGCTACTCTTAAAATAGTTCACAAGACTGCCCTCAGAAGTTTTAGATAGAGGATGCCTCTATAGAGGTTACGTACAACGTGTGTTTCTAGAGCTCCGTTTAGCTGCTGGTTTCCAACAAGAGTATTACCAGAAGTTCCAGGGCCCTCAGGGGAAGAGAGACAAAAGGAGTCTTTCTACGCTTTCAGAAGACAACACGTTCTAAATGTGAATTATCTGCAGACATTTTTCTTTGCTCAAAACAGTGAATTTAAGATGAGAAACAACTTGTTAAAGGGTGTTACCTGTTCGTAGTCGGTCTGCCTCTTAACAATACTAATGTACAATTTGATGATACATGTTAATGTAAACAAATGCTGTGTTAATCACTACTTAATTCAGAACTCACTTTTTGAGTCTATTATGTCTGTGGCTGTGCTTGACAGCAGTCTGGTATGAGTGAGGTAAACCAATGGTGTAGATTATACAGAACCAAAACACTACTAATTGATTGCTGACATCGAGGAACTAGTAGAATAGCTAGAATTCTTCCTCAGAATAAGCCTGACTTCTCAGTTTTGTAGGCTGATGCCGATTTTTAATTATTGAAATCTTACCTTTTTTTCTTCTGGAGTGTGATTGCTCAATCTCTAAATAGATTGACTGAAGACTAAACATGAAAAGTACTTATCTGTTATACATCAGAAGACAAAAATGTTATAGAAATCATAACGTGAACTATTTAATTTTGTCTTTTAAGGGCTAGAAGGCTGGGAAAAAAGACTAATAATATCTGACCGGGCTCATATTGGTAAGTTCCTGTTTGTGGTTTGGTCGATTTTTTTGTTGATTTTTTTTTTTTTTTTTGTTTGTTATTCTCTGAACTTTCCATGGCAGTACAAGTGTGACCATTTTTAGCTGTCTCTATACAGTCTCCATATGCTGCTTTGGTTTATTGAAAATCTTAGATAAAAAAAAAAATCATTTACCACTATTTCTGTTCTGGAGACTCTTTTTAATCCTATTCCATAAGCACAACCTAGTCAGAAAAGCAGGTTCACTTTCCAGGCCAAAGATTAGAGGTTCAAAGCAGTCAAAAAGCAGTTCAGTAGTTAATTGACTGAAGGATTCGTTTCCCCCTTTGTTGTAAAAGCAGTGTTGCTTATAGCAACTCTTCTGCTGGGAAACCACATGACTGTGTGTGACTTCCAAACGAAGGGGCTCCCTACCAAGGAAATTGCCACATACTTCTGAAATGAGACTTTATGGGAAGAACACTATAGGGGTGCGGAGAATGGCCATCCTCCTCACAGGGAGCTCATCAGTCAAGTGTTGATTCCAGCCTTTGTTCCAGGTAACTCTGCCATTCAGACCCTGGAATAAACTACAGTCAAACAACCAACAGAGCTTCAGAGGCTCTTCCTGTATCAATCCTAGGGCATCTTTATTACATAGATACATCCTTTAAATTAAATCTTTAGATATTGTAACATACTAGTTACGTAACTGCGTACGTAACTGCAATTGGGAAATTGGCTTATTGTTGCTCTGAAACTTTTAAGCTTTTATCTGATAAAAACTAGTAACACTGGAAAAAAAGGTTTTACTTTTGGTTTTGATTTTTTTTGGTGTGTGAGAGATGTTGGTTGTTTTGTTTTTTTAAACGGATGTGGAATAGCTTAGTGAGTGAACAGTGTTATTTCAGAGCAAAGACGTTTTTAGTTTGGAGTAACTACTATGTTTGAAATAGTTGAGTAACTGCTCTTAAGTTACTAAAATACTTTCTCAGAGATTAATCACTGTAGGTGAATTACTCGGAAATTACTAGCTTATTAGAAAAACAGTCCCGCGGTGATTATGTTGCAGTGGCAGTACTGTGAAGTTTTCATAGCTAAACAGGTCCTGAGTAAAAAGGACCAATTATTAACTATCCCCCGTAATGTCCGATCTCTTAACATACATGAACTTTCAGAATGCTTCTGTTCAGAAAGTTTTGATGTCAGTCTGGAGATCTGCAAACTGTTAGCCTGCAAACTGTTGCACCGCTGTTTGTATTTGACATGAGTCTTGTCAGATTTTTTTGCTTTTATGGTGGACAGAATGGGTGCAAGGAGTACTTTGCATAAGCTTGTAATTAGCAATATGTAATGCTTAAAAAAAAAAAAGAGAACTTATGAAGATAACTTCTGTTTGCATAACAGATGTTGGTGGGAGCCTTTGTATTTCCAAGTGTATTTTAATTGATGTCTAAAACATAAATATAAAATGCTCTAAGAATTCTTTAGAAGGAATGTGAATATTTACTTGGGTTTCCTACCTTAAATTTCAACAGGATGGTTTTTACTCTAACCTGTTTTCCAGGATTTTTTTTGTCTGCATTTGTTCATTGTCCATACGTTCTTCTGGACCACTATAAAACCAAAATGTCTTAGTTACTCTCTAGGAGGCGTATGCACAGTCTGCGAGTATTGTACAAAGCAAACAAACAAAAGTCTCCGAAAAGCTGCAGAATTCTTCCCTATGAAAAAATGTAACTTGTGAAAGAGGAGGAAAAAACTCCTCTTTTGTAATTTTATTTGCCCTCTTCAGCATGTATATTTTTGTTTTTCGCATTGGTAAACAGAGCTAGAGTTGATTTGAAGAAATCTTTACTGATATGATGATTTGTTTCACCTAAATTTTCTACTTATTTTTATTTTCTTAGTATTTGATTTCCACCAAGCTGCTGATGGCATCCAAGAACAACAGAGGCAAGAACAAGCAGGAAAGAAGTAGGTAGTTTTGCTTTGTCGAACAGGATGACTTAGTACAAACATACAACTTAATAGATTATGTTTGTCATTGAGTTTTAAAAAGTATTAATTATCCTTGTAACTCTTCAGTGTGTATGGAGGGATCATTTCTTACACTTTGGTCCTCCTAGTTTGCTTTACTAAAAGGATTCCTGCTTCCTAATGTTTTGATTGTTCACTGGAGGTGTTTGTTTCTGTAAAAATAGATTTCTGTTTATGTAGATTGAAGCACCCCTAGTTATCTCCCAACAACCGAAGGGCCTGATATGACTGATTTCGTACCTCGCGATGCTTCCTTGTCAGAAGTGCATATAAATGTTCACATTGTCTACTACATCCTGCTATTGACTTGCTGAAGCTTTTGAAACTTTTAGAAGCTAGCTGCTATGTTTCTGACTTGAAATTTCCAAGTAGCTCACTAGTTCTTGGGGACAGGGGGGAAAAAGCTGGTAGATTTAACTGTGACATACCTACAGCTAGAAAACAATGCGGCACTGTAGACTTCTGAGATACCGGTAAACTTCCATCCTCTTGGAACTTTGACTATGTGGATGAAAAGTAGTTCAGTCTTCCTTACTGAGATCTGTAAAAGCTGTCACCCATGACAGTAACCTTTAAGAGGTGTGTAATCTGGGCATATTTTTCTTCACACAGGTTGCTATTAAGCAGTAACGTGTCAATTATTCTTACACTGGGTCATTTTCACACTTGACTATGCTGTACCAGCTGTGTTGTTACATTTTGGTTTAGGAATTAAAAAGTAAACAGGAAGAACATCCATATACCTATATTTTTCCACATATATTTGTTTGTTTATGAGCCAGTATTTGTATATTGGCTCTTCTTGAATGTTTATGGAGCACAAGCTACAATTGGTATATGACAATATTGGCAATTAAAAACACTGTCAATGACTCAGCTGGTGGTGCGAAGGAACCACTGTTTTTAGTGCTAAAGATTGTAAGGGAAAGCCCAAGGAAGATATAACCACCTTTCTTCAATTAATTTAAAGAAATCCAGGAAAAAAGTTACATTCAAAGCTAAAATGCGTAAGTCACTCTTGAGAGTGCTGTATTTCTTCTTTCTGTGGGGTTCCCGAAATTCTGCAACAGTAGTACAGTTTTCAAGCTAGTTAGAAGTGTTGATGGTTTGAAAGTACTAATCCTTTTCCTCCTAAATTCGAAGGCTATCTAATTGACTGTGGGGGAGGTACTACCAGAGGCTGGCTAAGAGCAGGCTATCACAAACTGACTATCAAAAGACTGTTTTCTCTTGGTTGGGGGTATGGAATTGAAATAGCCCACTAGCATATCTAACTGTAGATTTGACTGCATAGCCTATTTGGTATTAAAATTCTTTTGTGTCTAACACTTCAAAGTTGATAATTTTTAAAAGTGAGTTTATTTTTTAACTGAATGCTTTTATCTGTTCAAATGTAGCTCAAAAACAGTCACAAGTAAGGCTCATGTAGCTTCCCTTGCAGAAAGGTTGTAGAAAAGGTAATCTAATATAGTATATTATGCTTATACAGTTGTTTTAACTTATGTAAATACAGTCTTCTGACAGCTTAAGATGAATTGGCATGTCTTAATGAAACAAAATTAATGGAAACCAAGTCCTCCTTAAAAAGACATTCCTCTGTGAATGGTATGAATTGGGATGGAGGCTAGAGTCAGTTATTTAAGTCACAGTACCCTAGTCTGGTTAAATGATACTGTGTGATGCAAAGTTGGTAAGGATGTGTTTCTTGTTGGGCTGGAGGCAAGCATATTATCCCATGAGATGACTCAATATTGAGTCTTACTGGAAAATTTTTTTTTTTCCCCACGGGATTATTGTTTTGAATCTACTCCAAACTACTAATGGTCTAACTAAAATGATTAAGTACTGATTAGGAGCTGTGTTTCAGTTCACTTGCATATTAATTGATACCCTTTAGCATAAAGTTTTGTTATGACCCATACCTTCTACTTGAAATGGAGTCCCTCTTGAACTGAGTTTATGGTAGTGGTACCTTCAAGGCAGTTTGTAGAAGTCTGTTCCACTCTGCGTATGTTGAATTTTATAGTTGAAGAAGATAAGGTTTTGCGTGTCTGCTCAGGAAGAAAACGTCAAACCAAACAGTTAAAGCTTAAGTGCAAAACGAAGCTTACCGGTGTACAGCACACTTCTGAAAATGCTGCACACCTGTTCCCTTCTCCGTATAAAGTTACTTCATCTTTTAAGAGTGATGGGGAAGGTATTTGATGATCTGCCTACGCTGAGTGTAATTTGGCTCCGCATCATAGCTATTTGGCAAGACTCTGGCAGAAGACACTTTATCTGGACTGGCTGTACTTCTCTGACAGTAAAGTCAGTGCAAGCCAGTTGTGTCTTATAATACCACTGATTTAAGCAGGAAAAGGCTTTTTAGGCAGAGTGGGTAGGTAAGAGCAAGAAAAAGAATTCAGGTTTTCAGAATCAGTTACAGTGGAAAATCTATTCCTGAGCCCTTCTTAATGTACAGGATCTTGAATATCATTGTTGCTGTTGGGTGTTCAGCAGTATTTTCTGTTTTCCTGGCTCCAGCTGAGGCGTGTAGAATTAAGTAAAACATTTCTCACGTACAAACTTGAAATCCATACTACTTGTGTGGTTGGTTGTTTCATAGAGGACTTTCTTTAGGTCTTGAGGAAAGTTTTTTAGGAAGGTGTTCAGTTAGTTTCAGTTGATAGTACTGAAGGATGTTGTCTTGGCATTCAGATCCTTAAGTGTAAAAGTTAGGAATTGTGTACAAATAAATATGTGAAAGTTCACTAAAGTATTAAAAGTTACTGATTTAAAACCAGAAGTGTGTAGAAAATGCATATATTTATGTCTATGAACAGTGATAATCCAAAACTTAAGTTGCATTCTAAAAGTATCTCATGTTTTAAATTCTTAAAACAAGTTTCTAAATGCTCGCAATTAACAATGTTTCATTTTATGTTAAGGATATATTTGCTTAAAAAAAAAAAAAAGCCATAGAATTGTATCAAGAATAACTCTTGTTGTTATCTTTTGAAAGTTTGGGAACTACCAAAAAAGGAATCGGTCCAGTATATTCTTCAAAAGCAGCTCGAAGTGGACTCAGAATGTGTGATCTTGTTTCTGATTTTGATGAATTTTCTGAGAGGTAATTTCTGTATTTTTAATGCACAACTGTAAGCATAGTTTTCAATTTCTGGGTAGTACCCTGTGTAAGTACTTATATCTGGTTGCTGTTACTTTTTAAATTAAAAATTACTGTTTTAAAGTATGAAAATAACTTTATTAAATTGCCTATTTATAATTATGAAGATACTTTATTGTTTTAAATTGTTTAATCACCAAATAATAACAGATACGCAGCCAGTAAAACCTAAGGTTGGGGGTGGCCTGAGGATGAAAGCGAACAAAAACCTTAGTGAAGCATTTTTGCCTTCCAGGTTCAAAGTGTTAGCCAATCAATACAAAGCAATATATCCTACCTTAGAGATAGACATTGAAGGGGAGTTGATAAAGCTCAAGGTAAGCCTGCTTCTGGGCTGTTCACTGATATAATCACTGAGTGCAGTTACTGACAGGTAAGTCTCCTGGTGACTCCATGCTTGGTAAGGAGTTAAGTAACACATATCATGGGAAATTGGTTTGCATCTTAAAGAGCCTGCTGTCATCCCTAAAGACATTTTTGACCTGGCTGTATGCCACATTTCAAAACTGGTTTAAAGAGAAATGCTCTAAGAAAAAGGCTTGTATAGGGAGAATTATTTTTGTCTTCCACATGCTCAAACACATTGGCTAGGAGGAAAAAACCAAAGAGTGTAGTTTCAGGTATATTTCATTGTAAAGCAGAATATTAATTCATTGTGTCAGAAACTTGAGAACTGAAATAAATTATTCTAAGTAATAAAGGCAAAAAATACTAACAACATAGAAAGATGGACGTTGATAGCAGTAAAACTAATGAAGCCTGAGTGCCAGCCAATGTCTTGTAGTTAATTATGAATCTGGTTTGATGTTTTCCCTGCAATTGGGACAGTTTTGAGATTTCTCAGTAGTATTAATTCTCTTACGCCTAACAGTGCAATTTTTGTGATGCACCCATGTTCTTACTTGAAAAAAATTGTCAGGTGTCTTACCCTTACCCAGCCTTTTTGTTGATGCATTTTATAGAACTTAATTATATGCAGTTTTGGTTTTTTTTTATGCTTTAGAAAACTTAAACCAAATTTGATACATTGTTTAAAATCTTTGAATTTTGTATAACAGACGAGTGTCCACAGTTACATGTTTAATTCTTTCAGAAAATCAGGCCAAAGAAATCATCCTCCTTGTATCTTTAGTTCCTGCTAAATTCAGTTTACCAGCTCTAGAATGGAGTGCATGGGAGTTCTTAGCACTTCTTTTTCTCTTACTTTAAATAATATCTGTTACAGATGTTGTAGTATTTTTATCAATATGTAGATCTAAAAATCAGTTACAGTTGAGTGTCCTATAACACTTTATAGTTTACTTAATACACAATAGGATTACAGAATGTCTGGAACCCATTGTTAGGGTGGAAACATAATGCGTGTTTGTAGCTTGAGAAAAATTACTTGCATTTATTACTTGTTTTAATGCTAATGCACTTGACTAAATTCTGAAGGATGGGGTGTTATATTCCATGGGAAGTGAATCATTAGACTGAGAACTTACATAGAAGTTCTTGTGGGGAAAAAGGCTGTGTACCAAGTATTAATCTGTCACTTAATTCCAATATATAACTTTTTACTGCTAGTTACAAATACACCTGTATAAATATATCACAAATTAATGCTGCTTTACCATTGTGAGCATTTGTTAACTTTAGGTGGCCAAAAGAGGAACCTCCCCACATACTGGCTTTGGAGGAGAAATTTTGAATGCTTGGAAATGAAATACTGAATACAGAAAAGTATTGTGATTATACTCAGTCTTGAATTTTAAAAAGATTGTATTTTATGTCTTTTTCTTCCTTTTTTTGTTTCTCCTTTTTTTTTTTTTTCTCTTCTTGCTTTCCTCCTAGGAAGAGCACACACGTCTATTGTGTAAATCTGAGTCTAATGTTCTTCTTCCCTTTGTCACTTATTATGGCATATTTAAGATTTCTTTATGCTTACTTCTCCTTTTCAAAAGGACTAAGAGCATTGTTATAAGGGAGGAATAGTACTTGTGCTCTGTCTGGCTTTATCATGATGAAATTATGCTATACAGTATTATTTTGTGTTATTCAGGGCTGCATGGAAAAAGTAAAACCAATGGTAAGAGATGGTGTTTATTTCATGTATGAGGCTTTACATGGACCACCAAAGAAGATCTTAGTAGAAGGTGCAAATGCAGCACTGCTGGACATAGATTTTGGTAAGTATAGCCTTCTTGAGACACACATAAGTATAACAGGTTTGAAAGAGGGACACTATAAACTCTTCTATGCTAAGCTGTTCTTATGGCAGAAGTGTTTTGTACTTCGGAAGAACAGTATGTGACAAGCAAAGTATTAGAGGGGAAAAAAGTTTTTAATTAAGTTCTTTCACAAAGCTTTAGACTCTTCTAAGATTAATTATTGGAACGACAGTAAAGATCAGATGACTCTTCTTTAATAATGTAGCTAGTACCTCAATGTCTATAAAATTTGTATGAAATAACTCTATTGTATACATTTATGGAAAACACTTGAAGAAAAAGTGAGAGCTTTGAGAGGCAAAGTATAATGTGCAAAATACTTGTTGATTTCTGAAAAATCAATTTGCATTTTTTTAAACCTTTATACAACGCTTAGTTTTCCACTCTTTCATGATGTAAGGAAGTTGTTGGGAATCTGGATTGCTAATGAGGCAAGAGTGAAAAGATTATCCCAATCAATTTGAAATTAGAAGTTGTGCAGCTTTTCTTAAAACAGTGTAATTTTGCAAATAAAATTAGAAGCTTCTTGATAGAAGCAGCTTTTAAAAATGAGATTATTGTTTTTTTTCTGCATAGAGAGTAAGCAGCCTATATGATTGGCTACTGCATTTTATCACATTTTTCTTCAGTCCCTCTAGCCTTGTAACTGCATAGTTCTTATTGTTGGGAAGATGCTTAAGTCTGAAACTGAAGCCTGTAAAGACTACTGTCAAACAAATACAAAATTGGCACACACTCTGATTTTAACTGATAGGAGTTCTAACATTGGGTGTTTTCAAACATACTGAGTTTGAAAGCCTCTTTTAAGAGGAAGATATGTCTTGGACTAGTCACTGTAAGTGGAAGCACCACAGTTTCCCATGATAATCTCAATATGGGAAGAAACTTTTTTTTTGACTTAATAAAAGGAAGAGGAAAGAAGTCTTCAGATACTCTTGTCACAGGGAAATGTTTCATGCAAAACTGAGATACTTGCAGAAGACTCTAGGGGGAATTGTTTTTTTAAGTAGTAAAAATTTTACTTGTCATATTACTATAGGAAATTCTAGCAGTCTGAAACTCATCAGGTATGTCTGTAATATGTACAGAGTTGTTTGGATCACTTTAGATTTTTATTCTACCTGTGATGCAAGACCCACACAGAGAGAGATTATCTGCTGTCCTTGGGCACATACCATCAGCGGATTGGACACTTGGGTTTACGATAGACAAGTCCTAGTAAAAAGATTTGAGAACACCAAATCTGATTTCTGAGCATTCCGAATGAAGCTCTTTTCTGTGCCTTGGTGCACAGAAGCCTTAACTGAAGTGAGTTTTATGAATGTGTGTCTGTTGGCAGTGAGGGTGGTAAATCCTCAGCCTTGCAGTCCATCCTGCTTTTCTGGAACGTGTAATGAAGCTCACATTTGTGCTTGTCTGGGGGTGGGAATGTAGATGTGGGGCTGTGTGGTCTTCTGTATTTTTGAACACTGAGTGAGGATAAACCAATGTCAATATGTTGGAGTGGGAGCTGGAAATGAGTAAGAATTGTCTCATTGACTCTCTTTGTGACGTACACTAGCTATGTTTACCTGTCAGTAAAGAAAAGCTCAGCTCTTGTGTACTAAGAAAGATAAAGATTTTATTATTTTTTTTTTAGTGCTTGCAAACTGCTCTTGCATATCTCTTGTAAGCTTGAGAGATTTGAGTTAAGCAAAAGAAGCTAGAGATACCTGGAGCGAGACTGCAAAACCACACTGAACAGTCTCAGAAGAATTTTGATTTTTGGAAGTTTGCTTTCTGTATTGCTTTCAGTTTCTTTGGTCTTGGAGGTTGTTTCTTACCCATTTCTGACTCCTACACCCAAAAAAAGAAAAAAAAAAAATCCAACAAAAAGCCCCAACAAAACAAGGAACACAAAAAACCCCAACAGAAGTCTGAAGCAGGAGGTAGAGGTCTCTCACTCATATGTAATTACTCTGCAGCTGAAGCATTTGTTCACAGTTCAAATCAACTAAGGACTAGCATATTCTCGTTTATGTTCCATTACTTTAGAAAAAAAAAAAAAAAAAAAAAAAAAAGTGTAAGCCTTAGGATTTTGCGATGTTTAACACTTAGCTTTGCTGTCCAGGCTGCTTTTTGAGTGAAGGCTGAATATTTACCTAGGGACAGAATGTCATCACTAATGAACTAGGCTACATTTCAGGAGTATTTTTTTCTTTTCTTTACTTGTAGAAATAATTTTTTCATTTGATTATGTAAGTAAAATTGTTCTTTCCAGGAATCTACATTTCTTTGCAATTTCTTATCCTTATAATGTGCTTACCAGTTTGTAGAGCTTGTGTTTGGTTGTTTTTTTCCTTCCCAAAATGAAAAATGATAGACCTGTATTTTCTAACCTTTTAATACCGTTTTCTTTAGTCTCCCTTCAAATTTTCACATTGTTCTGTTAGTGAGTATATTTTATGTAAGATAGCAAGGCATGGTTTTCTGGTGTCTTACGCTCATTTTTGACTTGTATGATCATTCAGAATTGTTATGTAGTCCACTTTTACCACTTTAACTGGTACACAGGCAAGATTTTTACCTTTTTCAATAAAGAAGGGTCAGATAATGTACATACAAAGCTAATAAATGACCACAGAATAAATGTACTGCGTGTTTTTTGGTGCTTCGTTTTTTTTTAGTGTTGTAAAACCTAGGTAAGTGCAATGCAAGTACTATTCCTCACCAGGTTAGATTTATATATTTTTAAATAATTTCAAACCAGTGTTCTCATAAGTTGTTTGTTAAACCATTTTTTTAATAGGCACATACCCTTTTGTGACTTCATCAAACTGCACCGTTGGAGGTGTGTGTACAGGTCTGGGCATGCCACCGCAGAACGTTGGGGAAGTGTATGGAGTTGTGAAAGCATATACAACAAGAGTTGGAATCGGTGCCTTTCCTACAGAACAAGATAATGTGAGTATTACCAGCTCTAGATGTGACTTGTGGTTGGGTGAAATAACTTGGTGTGTCTGTCTTATGTTAAACCATGTCTTACTAGTTAAATGCAAGTAGATGATGGTGTGTTTGGATGTCTCATTCTTTTGATTCTGGACTGAGCTGACAGGACTGCTGAATCTGGCAGGAACATATTTTGAGGTATTTTCTCAAATAGCATTCTCTTGAATTATAGAAGTAGCATTTGGTATTTCTATTTTCATCTCAGTGGACAGCTTTGAAAAACTGGGGGAAGAACTTTAAAGGTAATTTACAATATTATTGTAAAATGTTAAGTATATGCCTGCATCTTGAATTGTAAACTAAAAAAAACCAAACCAAACAAAAAAACAAACAACAAAGGCTCATGTAATGGTATTACTCTTTGTTAGGAAATTGGAGAAATGCTGCAAATCAGAGGTAAAGAGTTTGGTGTTACCACTGGTAGAAAGAGAAGATGTGGCTGGCTGGACCTTGTGTTACTCCGATATGCCTACATGATCAATGGATTTACTGCGTGAGTTACTTTGACAACTTTGACAACTTGAAATGTTTAAATCATGAAATGCTACAGCTTACTGTAAATTGTACATTTACTAGTAACTTTCAGACAGTATTCATTTGTTGATTGTTTTGATGTTCTGATAAATTGACTGTCCCTCATTTTTCCTAGCGTTAAATGTTTTTATATTTTTTTCATACTCGTAAATTTTTATTTACTTGTAGCACGTCATTGTTACTAATTTTAAATGATCCAAGGAGCACTTCTGTATCTTAGTACTTGATGCTTCAAGCTACTCCAACCCCTACCATGCTACCAAAACAAATCAAAGGCCTTAAAACCTGATACAGTTTGTGAGGGTTTATGTTAGTTTGCTTTCAATATGAGACAGTTGGAAACCCATCAGTATCTTTAGTGGTATGTGTAAATGTAGAAAATTTGGATATGTCTGGGGATTTTGATGAAAAATAGGTGTCTGAAACAAAACTAGTATAACATTTCTAGTAGAACAAACTGTCAATAGATGCTTCACTTAAATGGGAAAATTTTTCTTGCCCTTTGATTTTTTTTTTTTTTTTTTTCATTTAAAATAGGATATAGCCAGGTGCTTCCAGAGACAGCGTTTGATTATTTTGCTGCCCTCACTGTTGGACAGGAACATTTGGCATAGGATGGGAACAGATAGCAGCAGGCATCATGCTATGAAGCCGTGTCAAATGAATGGTCATGAAGGGTCATGCATCTGGGCAGCACCCTGACTAATTAAAATTCTAACTCTTATAATTACAGATCAGTCACTTTAATTGGAGAATACCTGTTTGAGTTTTCACATTTTCTTCTAGAACTAGGTCTAAGGATGCAACAAAAAAGCTGTTTAAGTTGTTGTGGTTTTTTTTGTTTTTTTTTTAAAGGCATGTCAGATAAATAGAATAGTGCTGTATGAGCTATTTTTCTAAGACAATTAATTGCAATGTGCAGGAATCAATTTTTCTTTTGGTATTTTTACAGTGTGATGAGAGTTGAGAGTTGTTGAACTTGTTTAATCAGAGTAATGTTTCTTTATAGATTGGCACTTACCAAATTGGATATCTTGGATGTGTTTTCAGAAATCAAAGTTGGTGTTGCATACAAACTAGATGGTGAAATCATACCTCATTTTCCCGGTAAGACTGCGTGTTTAAGAATTTTAGATTTTGGTGAAGTGTAATCTGATACTTAAATTTTACAAATGAATGTCAAGTAGATTTATGACAGGAATATCTTCCTTCAGCATCAAGCCATCAGTGTCTTCCCAGATGCACCAGAGACACCCTATACCATACCTGTACCCACACCCTAAAGACACCTGTATCAAATACTGTCATTTGTCTACTAGAAAGATGCAAAGTGCTATATGAAGATTCTTAAACATAAATGTCGTTAGTGCTTTATCACTTTCCTTTAGTACAGCCTGCATTACCTTCAGTCAAAATTGGAAGCTGGTTTCACACTCTTAACCCCATGTCTTATACCCACGATTGTATTCTTCCACTTTTCTAGCAGGACAGGTCTTCATTTTAGCATGCTGTGAACTGCTTGAGAGAACGGATCCAGTTGAAAAGCCAGGCTTTCCTCTCCCTGTGTTGTTTTCCTACAGTTCAGTTCCTTTTAATGGTGCACAAAGCAGCCAAAAACCTGTCACACCTACACAATGGTAAAGAGGGAGGAGGGGTGGGGGAGGAAGTGAGCAATTAGATTAGGTGAAAGCAACAATATTTTCTAGTGCAGGACCAACATGTATCAGTTTAGCATGATAGAAACTATAGCTCCTGAGGAGGACAGTAGTCATTTTAGTGATCATTTTTACCTGAAAAAAAATGTATCTGCATGTTAAAATATTCAAATATCACAAAGCATTGTTTTCATGGATAGTGCATCTTTTTGTTTGCTATATTAGAGATACACCAGAAAAAAGAAGAACATTAGCTAGTATTAGAAAATCAGAAAGCCCAATCTTTAATGTGTGCATAGATGCCTGTTTCCATTTTAATTGCTACCTCAGGGTTTGAGGCTGTTAATAGGTTACAATTTTTCATATGAAAAACGAGGAAGTTCTACTGTTGGTTTGCCCTCCAGTATCATGAAACAAAAGTGCCAATTGCAGTCTGAATGCATACTGAATGACATGGCTTGCACTTTTATTCAGGAAATTTAATACTCATCTTGCACTATACCAGAGAAAGCTTTTCCCTTTTAAGACTCAGATATTCCCTAATTGATAATTTTATCAAAATACTAAGGAAATTTGCGTGTACTTTAGGTGGCCTTTGAACATAATGGAGATTGCACATTTGAATTGAGAATTACTCAGTAAATGTTTCATCTGTAGCCCTGTCATCTGACCTCGGGGGCTATTTGGACTGTCTTGTGCTCAGGTCAGGAGGACCTTCTCTGGCAGTCCATCATTAAAGATGTCATAAGTGGCTATGTTTTCCAGTCCTAAAGCTTCAGTAGTTCCTTTTTGTTTTCCATTCACTGAGTCTCTCCTGAAGGCAGATTTTGATCCCTGTATATGCCCAGGTAACGGGTAGCTGACCGTTGGTCGTGGCAGCATAATGTGGCTTACCTGCCTAGCTGTATTTTTCTTCACTGTACGAGCAATTTAGAATTCTGGTAGAAATTTAGTAGAAGCTGTTGTATTTGCTGTTGACATGCTGTCTTCCTTAAGTGTCAGGAGGGAGTTTGAGCTGAACTTCTGGTAAGCTGGAAGATACTGTCTCTGACAGTGCCTCTGTGTTCCACACCTCTCTCTTTGCTGTACTTCTCAACATTTGGCAGCATTTTCAGCACATATGCTGTAGGTTGCCTATTACTCCTGTCCCTGGCATAAAAACCAAAAGGTAACTTTCTTCCCACTTTGTGTTTTGCAGACCACTAGATTAGTTCTGATGTCTACATCTCTGTACGTTGTGCACTTGTATGATTTTTTTTTTTTTAAAAAAAAAAACAAACCCCAAACTTTCCACTTTGACATTTTGAATTTAATTTCGAAGAGATCTAGTCTGGGAATCTCTCGCTGGCAGGGTATTTCTTTCTGTCTCCCCACTCTACCCTCCCACTCTCTTGGAGATGTTATTGGTTTACCCTTCTTGTGAAATGACTGTCTCTAAGTTAGAAGCACACATAGTGCCCACCATCTCAGGAAAAACATGCCATATTTCATATATTGTTCCTTCTTCCAGCTGGATCAGAGAATCATACGAGTCTCACTCGTTTTTTTTAGCTTATATTTCTGTGGGAATTTCATCATCTCCTGTTAAGAAGAAACTGAAAATGTCTTGTAAATGTACCGCTGATTTCAGTTGGTATCATAGAGGCTGTAGTCTTTGATTATGGAGCTGGCCAGCAGCTCCATTTCTGTTCACTCTTAGGAGTTTATGAAAGAAAAGTAGGACTTCTTGCTAGCTCTGAGCGGATCAGTTTGAGAGGAATGTGAAAGCCATGATTGAGTGCTGCTCATGCCTCCTGTCCAGGTTCTGGCATCAGTTAATCTCAGCATAGCTAGGTGCTCAGGAGACTTCGAAAACAAAGATCCTTAGGAAATCGGGAGATTATTTTGGAGCAGCTTTACTTCACGCTTACTTTGGTTTTTCATTTGTTCTTTCCCTGGGCATCTACTGTAGATTAAAGGACACTGTACTGGATGCACCTCTGGTGCCTATGACTATTTTTATGTTCAGTTTCTGGATTGCTGGACGATCTTTACAGTGCTGCCAAGATGCAAATTTCAGCTATTCTTTTTGATGCGGAGGTAGCATCACATCATTCCCCTCCAAATTACAGTACCAGGCATTATATCTGCTGTCTCTGTTATCTAATTCAGCTGTTAATGAGGAGTATTCCAGAAAGCCTGAAAGATAAATCCTCTAAGGGAAGAGCTGAGGGAAATCTAGATAGTGACTACATCTCTTTGCTACACTGAGTGAGCTCAGTTTGTGGCTCACCTTTACCACATGCAGACTTTTATCACACCTGCTGGAGCAAAATGAGAGAAGCATTTGAAACATTAACAAATGTATCCCTTCTTTTTCTTCCTCTCTTTCGGAGAATTAAGGAATTAAACTAATAGATAGTAATGAAAGATCGTAGGCCAGATTAAAACATTCAGTTCTAAGTGCTTTCAGCTTTTTCACGGATAGCCTTATCAGAGATGCTTGAAAGTAAAAGTGCTTGTGGAACTCCTTAAGATTAGATGTTCAGTCAGTTTCCCTCTTCAGAAAGAGGGAAGCTGCTGTCTTGACCTAGACCATGTGCACTACCTGGAGATTAGTTTGTGGGTTTGCGCTTTGAATATAGCTACTCTATTTTACAGCAAACAATACCTTGGCTGTTACTGCTGATGATATTAAAAATAGTGCTTATCCTTGGCCTGTGCAGCCCAGCATCCTTAATGTGCCTGTTGGTCCTGACTACAAGAAGTATTGATTCAGGATCATTTACCTTAACCTGTGAACACCTCAGTTCAAAAGCTGTGCATTTCTTCTCTTGTGGGCTTGGTAGTCAGTAGAATGCTTTGAAGTCAGGAGAGCGTAGTCCTCTATCACCCTTATTCAAAATACCCCTTTCAGAAAGGCTGTCCTTGCAACACTGCTGCTGTTGAACACTTGCTGGCACCAGGACAAATGACTCGGCGTGCTGAGGTACACATGCGTTGCAGGGGATTCGCTGTGCTTTTGTATTTGTGTCTCTGCTGTGCCTCTTGCACCTAAAACCCTTTCTCAGGCTGATTGGCTGTCTTTGCAGAAGTGACTTGATCTGAGACAGGGAGCCTACGTAACATTAATTACAGTGCCTTTGGCAGAACCCTGCCTGGTTCAGGAGGGCAGGAATGCCTGATGCTGCATTTTCTTTTTTTTTTTTTTTTTTTTTTAATCAAGTTATTTTAACCGTTTTCAGGCTTAGGGCTTTTGTTTAGCTGTCCAATATCATTCCAGGACTAATGTCCAGATAATTACTGGAATGATTCAATTCCAGAACAATGTGCCTAGCATCTTTTCCAGTACTTGAAATCATCCCAGGGTTCAGCGTTAATAGACAACATTGTAGTAAGTTACTATACGAAGGACAAAATGGAATATACTCATTGCTTCTACTGTGAGATGTAATTGGAACAGTTCATACATTGTGTAGGACTCCTCACTGGTTGAAAGATTCGTTGTAGAGCTCGGGGACACAGAGTCTTTGGGCATCAGAATCCTAATATGCATAAACTACATTTTATGACTATGCTTGTTAAGTAAAAAGTACATTCCTATGCCATTCAAAAATACGTTTGAACTGCCTGATATTTACAAGCTGGTACTTAATTTTGCTTTGGCATCACCAAATTCCCTCATGAAGGGGGATGTTGAATCTTTTTATTTGTTCAAAAAAAGGAGTCAACATTTTGGAAAATAAATTTTCTTGAGGAGTTGTTTACTGAACTGAAATGATTGTGACTTAAGCAAAACATATGCATGTAACACTGAGTACTAGAATTCCTTAAGTCTAAGGAATAGACAGTTACTTCCTGATAGTTACTGGATTTTTTTGCTTTTTGCTTCTTAGCCAACCAGGAAGTCTTAAATAAAGTAGAGGTTCAGTATGAGACACTTCCAGGATGGGATACGGACATCTCAAATGCAAGGACATTCGATGAGTTGCCTATAAATGCACAAAATTATGTTCGCTTTATAGAAATGGAGTTGGGTGTTCCTGGTAAGTAGAACATATTTTGTTGTTTCAGGTGTTTTTCCTGCTTTGTGAAAACTGTCTTTTACTTTGTCTTAATGAACATTAGAAATACTGAAAACTAGTTTGTAACTGTGCGTATTCTGATGTGCTTTGCGATACTTGTATTTATTGTTTTACTTTTTATCTATTTAGCTACTGAATTGAAAATTTTCAAAAGTTTTAGTATGCATTCTTTCTTTAGCTTATACGATAGCTTTTGTTCAACTGAGAGTTTTTTAAAGTTCCTCGAGTATTTTTCAGATTGATTATAATAGGAGTTTAGGTTTGCTGCCACTAGTCAGTGGGACTACTGGTATATTAATATGATTAAATATATGTGACAGTAAGAGATCCTAAACTAACAAATTTCTGTTATGCTCCCTAACAAAGATGATCCTGTGGTTGCATCCAAAGTTGAGACTTGATGAAAATGTTTAATTTTCTGACAGTTTCTATTGTTTGGTTTGTATTTTTTATATGATCTGGAAAACTGATTTATAGCAGCTGTTCCTGCTATAAATTCAGGACTGTTCCTGCTTTTCTAAGTTATCAATGCACTCTTAATTTGAGAATGATAGACATAATTATCATTTCTTAACATACTAATAATATATGCTGTGTTTTTCTTCAGACTACAGTACTTTAGATCTCAAGCACTTAAGATAAGATACAACCTTATCTTCTTAAGATACAATCCAGTCTTGCTTTGTATTACCTATAATAAAAGTTTGCTTTTCTCTCCTGCAGTTAAATGGATTGGAGTAGGGAAATCCAGGGAATCAATGATCCAGCTGTTTTAAAGATTTCAGATGCATGGAAGAAAGCACACTCCTCAAAAGACTGCTCATTCTTAAATGCATAAGTAGCCCGCAAAGCAAAGATGTTGGAAAGATAGATTATTTTTTTTTTTTTTTTTTTTTTCAAAATAGATCTCTGTTGAGGGGGGCGGGGAAANGAAATGCTAGAGTTGATACCCCCAAATCAATTGCTACTCCTGAAAGAGACTTTAACATGAACCTGTATCAGTTCTTGTTCAGCTGCAATTTCCAGGACTCTTACCATTGTTGCTCAAGGTGCCATCAGATTTTTTTTTTTCCCCTCTTTACCTAATATTTACTTCATAATGTAATTCCTGTTTGAAAATCGAAGGTAGCATTACTTTCATGACTGTTTGTCTTTGTTATCCTCTCTCTGCTTTTGGCGGTGTTACTTCCCTGAAATTTTAGACAGTAAAAATAATGCAGTTTTGCACAGATAGTTTTACATCCTCATTATTTGTATCCCTAAAGCTGTTGTATTCTTAATGGCTGCTCTTGTGAGTGATTAAAGAGGGGGATTCTGATTTTATAATGCTATAAATGCTGTCTAAATTATTGTGTGATCTGTTTTTCAAAAAGAGACGTGATGCCAAGTTGTTAAGAATGTCCAGGTTTTTTTAGCTGTACAACACAGAAAACTTACTCTTTGTAACTCACAGAGGACACTGAAGTGTTTACCAGGAAGTGTGCCCAGAAAGTTAGAAAACTGATATTGTAAAAAGTTCATTTGCAATTATTAAAAGAACCGTTTTGATTTTGAGTTAAATGTTTTTATAATGTTACTTTTTTCTGGTATTTTAAAAACCTTGTATTTCTCTGCTTCCAAAGCTCATATCTCTGTTGCCCTAATTAAAATGAGGTTATATTTACTTTTGGTCTAACATTTTGATGCCCTTTTAAATTTTTTTCTACATAGCCAACAGATGATCTTCCTCTGGAGAACACGCAAAGCACAGACTCTTCTTTAATTATAAACTGAAGATGCTTTAGAAATAACTTTTAAAGTATTCATTGTATTCGGTTTAGATGTAGGGAAAATAACAAGTATTTACCTCAAGACATCTGATATTTTGGCTTACTGGTGTTGGGAAATGTTCTAGAATTTTTTAATTTCCAGCCATCATTAGATATTCCAAAGAATCCGATTTCTTTCGGCAGGAACCCAATAACTATATTTTTCACATTTTTTTGAGAATTACTTTGTTTTCACACACTATACTGTGGTATTCATGTGCTTCCTTTGCACTCAAAATAAAACTTACTTTGTTTCCTAAAACCAAGTTTGTATCAGGATGGGGCAGTAGTTGTAGTTTAGCAGATTTTGGTTATGCAGATGAATATAAGAAACTTTTAATGCAAAGTAAAAGATACAAGGCCTTCCAGATGATGTCTTAGGGAACCAGATGTTTCCTGAAATGAAATAGATTTGTTGGATTGATACTGTTGTTGAGATGTTCAGCACAATGTTTATGTTCTTAATTGACATGAAACAAAATTGATTATCATAAGGGGAGGGTTGAAGGTTAAAACTACTGATATTTAAGGCGCATTTTCTTTGTCACGTGCAAACAATTCAATAGACGTCATCAGGGTATATATTTTACCTGTGTAATATGTGGGAAGAAGAAGATACTGCAAAAAAATGGCAAATGCATTCAGAGTCCTTTGTATTGGCATTGTGTGCAAAGGTCACTCTCCTCAGCATCAAAACCAAACAACTTCATACTCATTGTTTTTTTACCGGAGAGAATGAGGGACTAGTTTTGCTGTCAGCCTCGCAGTCCTGGAGAGAACCATACCATCTCTGCCTAGCTAAGGCATATCTTGAATTAAATTCTCTTCCTAATTCCCTGATGAAGAGAGGGGATGTTTTAACTGTGGGGGAAAAAAAAAATAAAAATTTCCAGTGTTCATTTAAAAGTAACAAAACCCAATACTACTGGTCAGTAGGCAATAGAGGGAATTGACCTTGCAATGTGAACAATTATATAACAATTAGTAAGTATTCTTGTCTTGCTGTAGCTGTAGAAAGCACCAAGACGACTTGTGCTGCCAGTGAAATTGCCAGCCAAGGACTAGGGGCCTAGCTGGTTCAAGGAGTGAGTAAATGAATGAAGGCACGGTTTTCTTCTACAGTGAGTTAATAAATGAGACCTTACAATGCAGTTGTGTTTGACTTCTGCCAAAGGAGAGACCTTCAAGTTCAAGGCCTGTTTTTCCCCTCCTTGACTACCCATGTTCCTCAGTTGACAAATTCATGGTCCCTGATGCACTGGGATTTCTAAGCAGTATAGCTATAGCCTAAAATAATAAAGTGGTTTTGCCGGTAAAAGAAACAAAACAGAAGGGTCTTGGATGCAAGAATAATTTGTTTTTTTGCCTTCTTTTAAGTTTAGCTGAGATTTTTCTTTGATTCTTCCACTCAAATGCAGGCCTAAGAAGTTTAAAACATCCTCCTACCAGTACTTGTCCAGATGATATGTAGTCCAGGATTTGTTGGTGTGTATTTACTCTCATGATTCGTGCACAAACACTTTCTTGGGTGCCAAAGAATGGTTATATCCTACTAAATTTCCCTTTCCCCCAGTGCTACTTTTTCTACCCCGTATTTCATTTGTACACATGGGGAATAGGTTGGGATGTGTTATCACCAACCTGAATGTTGCGGAAAGAAATATTAAAAGTTACAGAGATTGTTTCAAGCACTGCAGGCTCTTCTCTTGAAACCACGGTATGTTCCACTATGGAAGCAAGGAGGAGGAAGAGAACAGCAGCCTCATGCTCTACCACCAGCAGAGTATTTAGCAGCAGCAAAGTTAAATGGCTTTCAAGGCACTTGAATTTTGGCTAGAGAAAAAACTACACTGTTCAGTTTTGTTTCCTCCTTCATTAGTCAAGAGCCATTTGGCCTCAAAGGACTTGCCATACTCATTGACAAAAGGCTATCGGTTGCCTGGCATGGGCTAGCAGTAAGCTGTAATAAAAGGAAGAACCTTTGTACTTCAACAAGCCTGTATTTATCAGACACTTCCTGTCTACTCCCTCCTTTCCTCTGTCAAGTCTCTTATTGCTAGCATGTAAGGGGAGAGGATGGCAGCATAGGATAGTAGTTGAAATTTATTCTCCTCCGAGTGTCCCCTCCCACTAATGGGATGTTCTCAGGAAGCACCGATAGCTGTTATACCTAACAAGGCTGATGACAGACAAGGTATTTTGATCTCATGCCATTCTTGCTGTCACTAAAATATTTACGAGGTTGATTCTCCTGGGCTTGTGCTGTGCTGCAGTGTTTAATTGCCCTTAGGTCCCTAGGGTTTAGTCAGCCTCCTTTACTAACAGGAGGGGAAGTGAAGGATACTTCTGCTGCTCAGCCTTTCCATTCATATTCCACGTGTAATTGGGTTTTGGCATGTAGCTGATGGACAAAACCTTCAGATAAAGTGGCAGACAGATGTAATGCACGACAGCTGCTTTCGTCTATCATCATCCTGGAAATCTTTCTAATAGCAGATCATAGTTTCCTTTTGCTGTCACAGCCAGCTCCCTTAATGAAAAACAATCAAAGGTTTGGCTGGCTTCAAAAAAAGTAAAAGGCAAAGTAGCTGGGGATGAAGATAACGGAGAACTCAGACTGGTGAATTTTCTCCCGCCCCGTTCCTAGTCTGAAACAGTGAAACTTAATAAACTTAGAGGTGTAGTAATCAAACACACTTTTTTTTTGATGTGTGACAGCTTTACCTAGCTAAGGCAGACTGTACATACACACAGATGATACATTATTTGCAGAGACTTAAAATTTTACACTGTTCTTTGTTGGTCTGGGTGTCGCAACCCATTTAATATGTCACCTTTAAAATACCTTGCAATAAATGCTCATTCGTATATCTTACATTCAGTTTTAAACAATGCTGAGTTAAATCCTAATGGTTTTCACTGCTGCTTTAGAACTATTAAATCAAGTGTATCAAAGCAATGTCTTTTCTTACACTATGCTACTTTTTTATTATTTTTTTTTTTCAATGATGAATCAACTTGTGCATAGATCCAGGTACTTGCTCCTTAGCTCTTTTGATAAGTGCTACTGGCATTACTTAGAATGTGTTGGAGTTGTTTTTAGGTAACAGTCTCCACAAATACAAATAGTTTGCCTTGTTCTCATTCATTGGTTGTCTTCTGAGTGTTACAGAGGTAATTGGGATACCTGAGTGGTAGTGGAGAAGGGGGTATGACTTTGGGAACAGGTGACAGCTCTTTTTTTTGGAAAAAGTGATTATTTACTTTTTCTTCCATTTGATATAGGACTAGTTTGTTTACAGCAGAGCAGACCTCCCTAGTTCATCTTCTGTGCCGCTCTTGACAGGAAAACTATCATGGACTACTTACTGGTGTTGAGATACAGCAAGTCAAAATCTGCTGTGTATGAAGATTGATTGTCCTGGTCGCTGGTGGATTTTTTTGATGGTGTTCTGAAAACACACGTGCTTCCTGCGAGCTGAATTGTCAAAGTCAAGTTGGAGTGGAGTTGCAGGTTTGTAGTTTACTGGAGCTGGTAGCAGTTTACTGATAGGTCTAGGCAAAAGCATAAATCATTCTGTAATCTCGTGCTGACATATGGTATGTAAATACCATGATCCAGCCGAAGGGTAGCCAGCATTATAAATGTACTTTCTAATCTCCTGCTGAAATGAGCACTCAGTGTAATGCAGCTGTAAGCTAATAGATATTAACAGCCTGAGAATGTACAATAAGACCTTAATAATTCAGTATGGTTCGATTGGCTCCCTCTGACTTGTAATTAGCATGATAAGGGTGGTGCCTCTTGCAATCTAGCAATTAACTGCATTAGTTCAGTATCACTAGAATTGTTAAAGCCTTGACTTCCCAACATAAATAGCCTATGACATTTTAGTATTATTTTTAAAAATTAAAGATATTTTGAAGTTGATGTGCAAGACAATTTTTTTGGGGGGGAGTGGGGGGGGCGGGGTGGAGGGGGAAACCAGCATATTTTACAACAATCCCCCTTCTAGATTCTCATATACAAAAGGGATTTGGCCTGGTATGGCCAAAAACTTTTGGCTGTAATTTTGTTTATTCTGTCTGGATTCTCTTGTTGTTCCTCTTTTAGGCCCAAGTAAAAAAAAAAAAAAAAAAATCATTATAAGTTGTTGCAGTGTTGCCCACAGTAGGCGTAAAAGGTAAAGGCTTATTCCACAGATCTTAGGGGTTTCCTTTGATGCACAAGTTTACCCTGGAGCTCCTCTGGATGCATGTGCTTTGTGGACCTCTCCTGGTTGCCTGGGATAGAAACCTGGCAAACAAATAGAGGATAGCGAAGGTACAAGCAGGAGACCAGAGACCCATCCAAGCTGTGGAAAAGCAATTTATTTATTTATTTATTTTGTATGGCAGTTATGGAAAATAAATGTTTCTGTCTCAGTATAGAGCTTATAAGGGAATGACACTGATAAAAAGGCAAAATCTTGCATCTTTTGAGAAAATGTGAGTTTGTGCAGATGAATGCACTTTTTCTAATTTAAGAAATAAAAGCTAGGCAGACTTTTGTTTTCCTTTTTTTTTTTTTTTTTTTCCCCTAAAGCATCCTTCTGAAATGCGGACAGTCTTGAGCAGGTATTTTTTTTTTTTATACAGCCGATGATTTGGGCTGGGCACATAATGTGTGCTGTGTGGTTCAAGAGGTTTACCCTGGTGGCAGGATCGGTGCAAGATCTATAAACTTCCGTACTTTCTTTGTGGAGTACAGCATGCCAGCTTTCTACAAACAATGATGTGAAATATATATATTTTTGTTGTTGTTGTTAAGGAGCTGTTGACGAACCTAAATTAACTAGCTTACATGGCTTGAATGTAGTTATCTCCATTTTGGTAGCAAAATCTGGTATAGAATAGCATACCTATTGGGAATCCCTCATAGAAAAAGGAACCAATGTATGCATGTAAAAATAAAGGTTCTGCAAAATATTAAGTTTTGCAGAGCCATGGGTGTTTCTGGAATGAGTTGCACAATATTAGTGGCAGGTCTTTGAGCAGAAGCAAATACAGGAACCAGTTAACTTGTTTAAACAGCAATTTATAATTCAGGACAACAAGATGACTCAGAGCAGAATTTCTTTGCAGACTGATTCATTATATTGGTGGGACGGATGGTCTGCTTGTTTGTCACAATTAAGTAATAATTTATTCTACCTCCCAAGGAATGAAATTTGACTGCTATGCATCAAACACTGACTCACCACTATTTGGAAAACAAAGTAGATGTTTTCTGTATTTTGTTGCTCATCAGAGTCGGTGAATTATGTTCTGCTCACTCCATGGCAACTACTTTACCGGACTGTGAATTAATACTGTAGCTCCAGGAGTTTGATGTTAAAATCGGTTCTCACCAGAGATCTTAGACTATTGTTTTGAATAGTATCATGGCATAGTTGTCTTTAAAACTCCTTGAATAGATCCACACTTCAATTATATTTTTCTAAAACTAAGGCCACTGCATCTTCCACTTAGTCACAGAGCATGATATAAAAACTCCTTATCCAATTCAGTCTACAAAAGAATGTATTTTCATGCTTTAGATAATTTCAGTCAATCTTGGAAAATGTAGCTATACAACATACAAAAGTGACAACTCCAACACTCACACACAATATGAGCTGTTGAGAATCACTGTTATATTTACCAACATTTCCATATCCCTGTCAGCCAGTTCTGCACAACTGTTGTCCTCATCATAGTCAGCAGCACCAACAGAGATTCCTCTCCTCTCCCCAACTCCTCCCTGGGGTTGATTCTTCTTCTCTAGTTTTACCCTTAGCGCGGCTTCGGTGGCAAGGGTTCCTGATCCCTCATCTTTGGCGTATGGGGGACATTGTATCTTCCTTCCTCCAGCAGGAATCGTGTATTTAGGTTGCCAACCCAGCTACCTGAGATAGTGCCAGTAGAGACCGTGTCTACCACAGAACTGACAAACTTTCTTCCAAACCTTGGTTTGCTTACCCGTCTCCTGGTGTACACACCGAAGACCCTCTTGTCAGAGTTTATTCTCTGTCCTGGATACATCCAGGAATATTTTTTAAATTTGCCTTTTGAATGCCTAGATTACAGCTTTCTCTTGCAACTTTGCACATAAAACTTTAGTTACAAGTTTCAGGAGCTTTTGAGACTTTGTGTTATAAAAACTCATTGTGCTGTGAACTAAAGTGGCTTTGGACTTAACAGACAAGGGGCATAAAGCCCACTAAGAAGGAGAAAACCTAAGACGGAGGTTAAACGGTTCATGTACGGGCCTGCAAGGACTGTGTGACAGAGAAGGGAAAGCAGTAAATCCAAATGCAGCAGACATAGAGTTATTATTGCAGGACCATCTGTAATCTACCTGCTTGTGCCATCCATTTAAAAATACCATAAGCTTGGTTTTGAAGCTTATTGAACTTCACACACCGAAAAAGGTTTCTTTTTTTTTTTCCCCAGGGTGAAATCCATTATGCTTTTGAAAAGCGAGGAAGCCCATAGCAATAATGTTTATTTAACCAAGCGATAGTTCTGCTTACAGGTTGGGCGAAGACTTAGGCTGCAATGTGAGTTTACCTTCTCCGGTAAAAAAAAAAAAAAAAGCTTGCAAAGCTTGCAAGCACAGTTGTGAGAGTCATCTTGAGCTCCCTTTCCCTTGCTAAGCTGCTGCTAGCGAGTCCGTCTACCTCACTAATCTTGGCTTTATGATGGTTCCTTCTTTCCTTACTAGCATTGGAAGGACCTTGGGGCAAGGGGCGCAATCTTACTGGTGTCAGCTGTGCAAGTGCATTTTTGAGTGCTGTTAGAACTAATTGACTAACAGTGTTGCAGTCGGCTGTATACACAATAAAATGGAGTGATGCTCTACTGCAGGTGGGGACCTAAGGAGACTAAGCTAGACAGGGGAGAGAAAAAGCTAATCTATCAGCAAATGACTTGGAAACTTCTGCCCCTGCACGCCCGAGCCACCATCCTCAGCGCTGCTGCACTTTGGTAAATTAGACTGTATTGTCTGCCAGTCCTCAGGTTGCATTCTCCTCAAGTTACTCCTAGATCTGAGTGCAGGAGCATCTCCTGATGGTGCTTTAAAGAAGAAAGTCAAAGGACAGGGGAAAAAGAGATCGTCTGATACAGGAAGAGGTCCAGGGTTGGGTCTTCAGGAGTAAGCCTTTTTCTGTTTTATTGGACATGCTCTCCAATACATCTTCCTTGCTGTAAACAGAAGGCAAAGCTTTCTTTAACCTTGCTAGAATTAGAAATTTGGGCATAATTGGGGTCTAGGTTTTTTATTTTTTTATGCACTCTTCTGTCATATGTGCTATGACCTACATCTTGGCACTGAGAGAGACCAGGAAGAAGGAAGAGCTTTGTTTGCTTCTGAGACACAGATGCCTGGAGCCAGGAGGGAACATGAGGGCCTCGCGTCCGTGGGGCCTGGGATAGGAGGAGGGTCTCTACCTTTGCTGATGCAGACAGACACTTGCTTAACCTCCTACCAGGAGGCTTCGGAGCCTCCATGATAACCTGCTCCAGCGTTTCACCCTTAGAAAGTTTCTCTTACCGTCCACTCAGATCTTTCCTGCTGCCATTTAAGTTTGCTGTTTGGTAGTCTTTTTGCTATGGGCAGGGAGAAGAGATTATTCTCTTTTTTTCTGCAGCAGCGTTTTGGATATTTACTATATCCTAGCTGTTTTTTTCCTTAGGCTGATCAATTCTTTGAAGCTCTGCTTGGAGGTCATTTTTAGGCTGTTTGGATTTTTTCTCTGCCACTGGAGGTTGGGACATGAAAATGGTGATGAATGTTCACTGATCTTTGCAGTGCTGAGTGAAAGGGATGGGTGACATCCTGTATCTTGCATCAGAAAATCTTCTTATGGATTCTAGTACGGTATTTCCTAGCTTTCCAATGACATAGCTTTTCTGAGTCATATTTTGGTCCATTTTGAGTTTGCTCTATTGATTTTTTTTTTTTTCTTCAACTTGTTAAAATAGTTTTGAACTCTTCATCCTGTTTTCTAATGTACTTAGATTTCCTCTCAGCTTTGCATCATCCAAGTGTGAGTGATTCTCTATCCCATTGCTGATTTCACCAATGAAAAGTTTGAGTTATATGGAAGTAGGACATTTTGCTGTTCTGATGGTGAACTGCTTCGCAGGGTGTGATGATTTTTTTTTTTCTCCCCAACAAGTTCTGCATCTACCCCAAAGCATTTTTATCTAGACCATGTTCCTTAGTTTACTTATGAAAACATCCTGCAAGTCTGAACACGTCACCATTTGAGCTGATTACCAGCAGCTTCCTAATGCTGTCAGGAAAACATCCTGATCATCTTGTGGTTGCCGAGTCTTGTGCCAAACCAGTTCACCATGCTAAAAAGGTAGGAAACAAAACAGTGAAAAATAAGCAAAGAGGTGCCTGCAGGTTCAGCAGGTTGGCTTGGCCCCATGAAGAGTCCAGGGAGCAGTGGAGGTGCCACCAGCGAGGGGATGACACTCTAACCACCATGCGTAAGTTCATGCTGAGCCAGCGTCAGAGCCTTGTCAATGCCTGGCAGTGATGCTTGCTGCTTAAGGGCCCTTGAGGAGAAAGGTTGAGTTTGCCTGTTGAATAAAGAATTGGGAGGCAAATACAAACAATGTTTTTATTAATTTCTAGCTAGTCATAACCAATGATTAAGATGATCTTAGGTAATCTTCTTTAATCAGATGACTTTATGCCACTTTTTTTTGTGTGAGAGCACCCTAAATGTACTTGTTCAGTCAACCACAATTCATTAATATAGATAACAGATCTGCATAGTGGATCACTGAAATGCAATTCCAAAAAGGACATACATATCTCACATGTGTTTTCTCTCGCTCAGCTTGGTCCACCCCACTCACCCCAGGCTCTGGCCATGTCTGGGAGCTCAGTTCAGCTCTCGTACAGAAAAAGATGATGATGGTCAGATTCAGTCTTGGTGTTTTGCAGCCCTTCTGTTTTCATGTTTTCTCCCCTCTGACAAAATTATGTCAACCTGGGTGGAGACTTGTCTCTGGAAGAGCAGCCTGCAGGCAGTGGGGCTGCACAGGAGACAAAAGGCAGAAAGTGAGAGTGTCAGAGAGCGTGTACCCAAGCTGGCCCCAGGCTTCGCTGGGTTGGTGGTTTAGAAGAGAAATTTGCAGATTCAGCTCAGTCAGTAAGGGAGAAAATTGGAGTCAGTAAATAAAGAAACCTACAAAGTTATTTTTACAATCATTCTTGAGGACAGAGCTGGAATTTAAAAGACCCTTGGCTGCGGTACTGGTCCTGCTTACAGCCACGGTCTGTGCCCAGTAGCAGGTGAGTGGGAAATTTCATTCCTTACTGTAAGAAACCCAACTGACCCAAAAAAGACCCATTGTCTTTTTTTTTTTTTTTCTTTTCCTTAAATAAAGGGAAGGATTAAGAAGTTTTGCCTTTTTCTGCCAATTTACACCCCCCATCCTTAAGTCTCCCAACACTACACATGCACTGAAGCTCACACTTGGGACACATTTGCCTGGAGACACTGCCCTTTGCAAAGGCTTTTTTGACAGAGGCAGCTGGAGAGCTGAAGTTTGCGGGCAAACCGAAAGCGAGCACCTTTGCCACCTGAGAGCGGCCATCCTGGTGCAGCGCCGGGCAGATCGTGGTTTGCCGGGAGACAAAGGGAGCCGCGTCTGGGCTGCACTGAGCCTACACTTGCCGGAAGAAACCTAACAATTCTTATTTACCAAATTGACAAAATCCTATCATTGCAATTAAGGGGATATGTAATTAACTGTGACTTAATTACAGCAGCTGCCACTTCATCTGAATGCAGCAATTTGCGCAGAAACTGAGGGAGATGCTTTAAATTCGTGTGTGTAAACAGCGTGAGCACAAACAGCGCCGCACATGTGACTCCTGGGGACACGATGTCCTTCCCTGGGGAGCATGGGATGGAGGTGAAGGCTCACTGACTATTGGCCTGCCTGGCCATGGTGGCCTCTGGAAATCCCTTGGGGAGGCAGAGCTTTTGAAAACCCTGCTGAACCCATGGACCAGGGGTTTTCAAGTGCTTTGCTCTACCTTGGCTTGCTGAGCTACAGGGCTCAACATTGCCCAATGCCAAAAAGAGCTCCTGACACAGAAACATTTTTAAAGAGCTTTTTACTTCTGACTCCCAGCCTCTGTACCTGTTGTGTGTGCCAAGATGTACTGGGTGAGATTAATTTTGCTTGGTCTCTCACTGTGCTCTTTCATGGCTTCATGACTAGTCTGGCAGGAGCAGACTGTGCGAAGGGACGGTGGTAGCACACGCTCTGCCAGTCTGTTTCTTTTCTGTTCCCTCACCAACTGTGCTGCCAGGGAACAAGTTGACCCCATCCAGCCACTGCAGGTCTGCATGACATTCCCGAAGTACTTGCACCCTTTGCTGCTGCAACCTTCCTTGGCTTATGTGAGTTATTTCCCAGGACTTGGTGACTGGCTGTGCTGGTTTAGGGAAGTGAGTTGTGATGGAATGGACATGGTTTTCCATACCTGGAGAGATAGCATGAGGTTCTCTGTTCTTCTAAGGCAAGAGTCACGGGTGCTTTAGTGGGGTGGTTGGACTAGATGATCTCTAAAGGTCCCTTCCAACTCCAACAATCCTGTTATTCTGCGCTAAGTAGGTAGGAAAAGGGTGATGGTCTGCCAAGACCTCCTTTCAGCTCTGCTCCCTGACAGTGACTCCTCCTGGAGATTCTGCTGAGGAGCTGTGGTTTTGCTCTGTGGCTCAGTTTACCCACCATTAATGGGTTCAGAGAATTCACTTGACCTGGGCAGGCATCATCTGTGGCACAGGTACAGCTCACAAATATTCAGCTAAGTCCAGAAGGCACTTATGGCTGAGCTGCAGCTTGGAAGGAGCTATGAGCCCCTGCACTGCTAATCAATAGGATTGATGCTACAAAGGCTAAGGACCTGCAGTCATACCTGATGAAGCTGGTAAACATCATTTGGGCTCCATAATTCAGCTGCTTTGATTTGTCCCATATTTTCACATGTGAAATAAAGTTCCTCTTTAACAAGCCAGCACAGGAAGGATATCCTGCTCGGTTCCAGCAATGCTCCTCTGGTTTCCTAACTGAAACCTAAACTGTTTTCTGAGTATTTCAGTATCATGTAACATCAAAAAAAAAAAAAAAAGAAAAGAAGACTGCCTTATTAATATACACATCAAGAATTTGAAAAGATGGGATGATAACCCATCACTATTTAAATGATGGCACAAGCTTAGCTCCCATGGACACTGATGTGACTAAAATTTCACCAACCACAGCTGTCACAAGCTATCTTCACATCACACTGTGGGCCTCCAGATTGCAGTCAACAGCACTTTAAGGAGAAGAAAAACAGAATTAAAAGTTGTCCATATTAATCTCTTAAAAAGCACTTAATCCTGGTAGATTTACATGTTGAACGAAGCTTCATGGAAAACTTTTGAAGTATGTTTCTCTTCTTATCTTCTCTGGGATGGAGCATTATTTGCATAGCTTTTTTAATACCAGTTCTGTTTCATGGATAAATGTGGTTTGTGTCATTGACCTTCACATTTTGCTGCCCACATTTTGAAAGGTAAAATAATAGATTATTCTGACTCAGTTATTTCCATGGCACTTGTCTGTGATGTTACTGTCTGTATTTTGGATATAATCATAGCAGGAGAAATTAAATTAAAAAATAGAAGAAAACAAAGCAGTCTTTCAATTTGTTTAACCAAAAGGGAGTGTCTGGGCAGGAGTGATCTAATTTTCATAGCCACTAAGCACTTCAGCTTTCACCAATGTCATCCGTGGGCTCCAGCATGGGTGCCAGGCATCTAGCTTTCAGTAACAGGATTTGGAAACCCCAACTCTTATAGGTTCCCATTGCCATCCAAGTGTCCCTAGCAAAGAGCACAAAAGAAACACCGGAACTATCAGACACCAGAAGAATGGTTTTTCTCCAAGTTTCCCCTTTGATAGGTACAGGGTTTCATCCTGCCCTACTGACACTATCATCTTCAGAGAATACATAAAATGCTGTCAGCACAGCCGCCTACTGAAGGTCTCCCTCAGCCCTGCCATAGGCTAAGTGAATTATGTTTGCTCTCCCACCCATAAATGCGGAGAGACAAATCCATGATTCGTCACACTTAGGCAGTTTATCTTTGAGGATTAGTTACAGATAAAAATGGTGTGTTTGTGACATCGCTGTATTTGACAGCGGTGAATATCCAACACCCAGGAGGTGGTGTGGCAATGCTGTTGGTCTTTGAAAGCCCTCTCTACCCTACACTACCCCTGTTGTTTCAGCAGCTGAGATAATGTGGATTAGAGGGACTTGCTGGTTTTTGCTAATGCACCTCCCCTCTGACCCACACCGTCTCTGTGGCTGGCCCCTCTCTGCAGGAGGCAGGCAGGGGCCGCCGGTGCCCTCAAATCGCAGGCTGTGAACAAAGGACTGTGAGGAACTGGAATGAGATCACCAAATCCATTTGATTTATTTGGGATTTGAGCCTAGGTCTTTTGGGTGAAAGTGAGTGCGCTAACCCACCGTGGGAGTTAATTCCTTGCCTAGTCATTATTCAGGCATCATTAAAGTATGCATTGTGCTGGAGGTCAAATCAGATTACTCTAAAGAATTTGGAATGAGAAAAATGCTGGGGTTTTTCATCAGCCTGAGTGTTTGGTTATCTCAGTGTTTAGCTATTTATATTGTGCCTGTCACTGTGGCATGTCACTGTATAAACAAAGGGATGCTCTAAATCTCTTATTATTTTAATGGCATTAATGTTTTTCAGCTGGGGAAAAAAAGAAAATAATTTCCCCCTGGGAGATAACAGAGTACATGGTTTAATGTAAACAACGGCTCTGGGAAAGCTGCTCTTATAGGCTCACCCAGGCAGAACGGTCCATCAGCTCTGCATGGGCTGGCACCAACAGCTGCCCAATTGCACCTGGAGATGTTGCTACCCACACCCTCTCCAAATGCCAAGGACAAGCCCCCATTGCTGCAGGAAGGGCTACCCTGCAACAGCAGAAATGCAAAGGAGGATGACAGCCTGAACCTATGTCATGCTTAAAGAGAGAAGGAGGAGCTGCACTGCACAACTCTAAGCTCTCCTGTACAAGTGTAGCTCTAAGCAGAGCTCTCCTCTGCAGAGGTAAGCTGGGTGCCTCGTTCAGATCATATGCTCTGGCACCAAGGGGAAGAAGCAACACATGGGCTGGATCAAGGAGTACTCATTTCTTGGCGATTCACAAAGATACAACTTGCAATTGCAGATCCAGACATATGCTGCCCTTACCACAGAAAAGAAAAATGTTAGGGTAATAGCTCCATACTGGAGAGGGATCAGCGAGGAAGAAGCAAGGAGCAAAAGAGGGGTGCGAGAAGTCAGCTCCCACCTTGGAGAAACCTGTCTGGCTTTCTGGTTGTGGATTAGCAAAGGGAAAGAACTCAGAAACTGGAAGCAAATTGAAAACCAGATCAAACTGGTCTGTAACTTTAAAATAAGATGATGGTCCCCCTTGGGGACACGTGATAGCTGGGGAGGAAGCCTAAATGCTGAAACTATTTTAGTGCTAAGAGGCAGTGCTTGGAGAGTCTTGATGTTTAGCATACTTGTGTGAGGAAGAGAGACAAAGGGCAAGAGCACCGACTGGCCATACTGGCGATGAGAGGCAAAAGGATCCTTCTAAGGCTGAAAGAGGCCTTTGTAAATTTGAATCTGTGGGGTTTTCTTTAGCCCTGTTTTGTGTGGAAATAACAAGACAACCACTCTCTTAGTTCCCTCCAGACGACTCCCAAACTTTCTCACCAGCTTGATGATCTCAAAGACATTCAGTCCCTGCAGGTCAGCTCCTTTGTGCAAAGCACCGAAGAAGAAAACACAAACCCGGAACCAGAGAAACTCGGGTGCAGCATTAACTGCATGCCTTGAAGCAAAGAGGGTTTATGAGCACCGAGCACCACAGCTGCCGATCTGCGCCTTCTGCAGTGCAAAACAGAGGAATTGCTAAAGGGAACACATTAGACAAGGGGTAATCCAGGAGCAAGACAAGCAGTTGTAGGATTCCAAGCTTCATACATTCACTTGCCCATATATATATACCTATTTATATTTCATTTCAAACTGAATCTGAAATTTCCATGAGTTTCTCCATCCAGAGACTGAAATATGCGTACTTTGAAATTCATAAGCGGATGTGTGTCCTGAGCACAGAGCCCAGTGCAAGCCCCATCCTTAAGGAGTTCAGGAGACCTCAGAGAAGTACTGAGGTGCACTGAGCTGCATGGGGGAATGGGACTGAGAGGTACACAAACCCAAAAGCAGGAGGAGCTCCCTCCTGCCATCTCTACTATTCTTCATATGGGAGGGGCTAATACAGAATGAAAGTTCTCTTGAGACTCTTCCAAACCCACTGACTATGAATTCGGAGCTGAAACAACATATATCCAAAATGTCTCTTTTCTTGGCCAGTAAGATTCAAACCGCATCATTGATGTTTCAACCTAGCCTGCAGGAGGCTGGCTCTGCATGCTAAAGGAGAGATATAAATTGCTGCCTCTGTTTCTAAATATCATGGTTCGTGCCTTATCTTCACCTTGCAACAAGGGATCCTGGAAAAACAGTGTTAGATCAAATTCCCGAGGAGGAAAATATTTGGTTCATGGAGTCCCAGCAGTGAAAAACACTTTGTGCCATGTCAGGGATGGTCCCGCTCTTGTATGCACCTGGATTTCACCGAAGGCAGACCTGTGCCTTCATTGGAAACAAGAACCATCTAACAGCCACGTGCTTCTATACACTGAAACATGCAAAACCGGGGCCACTCACATACTGGAGTGCCAGACATTCAGGTACTGGAGCAGCCTGGAAAAGTATCGTTTGTAGCTGCTTTTTCCTTCTCCCAAGATTCACCTGAACCGGCTCCTCATTGCCTACCCCTCATTGACCTAGTGGCCTTATATCACCAGTACAACACTTTTGCAGGATACTGGCAGAAGTAGCCTACTGTAGCAACTTCTCCGTGGTATGTGATGGCATTCGGGGCTGACCTCCCACAGGTAATAAGATGGGAAAGTTGTGAGCCAACACATCTCTTTGGGACAGGACCCCCTAACATGTGAATACCTGCTGAGGAGCATGGCTTTATTTTTCCAGAAGCATGGAGTTTTACAAGGTGAACAAGGATGATTGCACTCCTATGGTGTTGCACCTGCCTGCTCCAGCCTGGCACGTTGACAAGGTCCTGAATTCTGTGATAGTCGGTCTGTAGCAACTGCAGGAGAGTGCAAATGGGAGAGACTGCCTTATTCTCCAGTAGGAGTGAAGCTGCCTGAGAGGGACTTAAATGCACTTGATGGGTGTACCTGTGGGTGTGTGAAAGTCAGCATCCTACTGACAGTCTGCCCTGCACAATTGTTGGGCCATTCGTTTTTGTTTTCCATGTTAAAGAAATATTGCAAAATAATTATGCTGGGGATTGCAAATTTAACCTTTGATGGAGACAATTTAACACCTTGATGGAAGACTGTGATGCTTACTTCTTGTTCTCCAGCGGCAGCAGTATCCAGTGATATCTTTTATAAGATAACTGGGGCAGAAGTGATGCTTATGCTGTGAAATAGGTCAAACGTGAGGCGGCACCTTATCTGTTTAGCAGTGAACCCCACCACTGCTCCCTGGCCTCCGTATTGATTATCTGACGATTTTAAAATGCTCCTGAAACCTTTGACTGTCGCCTCTTATAATTGCATTAAGGAGTAAGCACTGGCCCTATGCCCTTTCAGCTCGGAGGATCCAATTATTATTTCTCATGTCTGTAGCCCAGGAAAAGAGGGAGGGCCATCTTCATGCACAGATGGCCTGTGATTTACATCAGGAGCCACGGGGTTAGGGACTGTCCCAGCAGAGAAAGCCCACCAGCCTTTCTTTTATTGAACTGTCTACAAATGATGTGTAGTCAAAATCACAGCCACCTGTGGCCATTAAAGATCCAGTGGTGCTTTTTTGCAGGACTAACACCCACGTCCTGAGTACATTCGAGGCGGAGGGGTGGGGTGGTTTTGGGGATGGGGGTGGAAATACACTCCAGCTTCCTAAATCCTACTTACTGACTCAATTGCAAGAAAGACTCATTATCTCCTTCCTGCCCTGAGTTTTCCCATTATATTATTAAACTGTAAGCAATCAAATAATTACTGCATATTGCCCCAGAGCTGGGAGCATTTCCACTGTGAATTCAAGAGTTTCAAATGTGTCGTTTCAGTTTGTGAAGTGCCTTGGAACAGTGCTTACAGCTTCGAGAAGAGCTCTTCAGTCCTGCAGGCATTTTTATGAGGCCGTAAAATGTCCCCAAGTCTGCTAAAGTATTAAAAAAAAAAAAAATTAAAAATGTGTGTGCATTTAAGATTCACCTTAAATCATCATATTCATATGAAAGATTGAAACATCCATGTAGGAGCTGAACTCTTGAAGAGGAGGCATGGCTCTAACAACAGCAATGATGCAGCCCTGTCGTGACTAGGTGCTTTGTGGTGTAGGGTGGAAATGTCTGGAAGCGACACCAGCTACATTCAGGCTTGTTCTTCCCCTATTGTATGACTTTTATTGAGTAATATACAAAATGAGCAATTAAAATTAGACTCTGAGAGCTCTTGCTTAAATGAAGAGACTGTCAATATTTGCAGACCGATGCTTGGGCTCACCCAGACGGTATCCAAGTACATCGCACTTGAATGGTTGAATACATGGAGCACCCTCTTCCTTTTCTTTGCTTAATGAAAAAAAAAAAATGGGAAGAGCCTGATTTTTCTTTTCAGATTCACTGTGTTTACGTTTTTTCCAGATGGTCCCAAACTTGGTCTTGACTTTTCAGCAACTATTTCAAAAAGAAGACTCGACACAATGACACATACTGGCCTGGGACTACATGAAACATAAACCAAAAGGGGGAAATTTTTTTCTATAATGTTGCAGGTTTCTGCTTCTTTAATCTCCCTTTCTCTCTGGGTTGTTAGATGAAATATCCAGAGCAGACACTGACTGGTTCGGGAAGCAGAGTGGGAGTATGTTGCCTGAAGGCAAAACTGAATTCTAACACGGTGTGATCTTGCCAGGAAGGCTAGGTAAAGCATCCCATACAACACCTTCATTTCTAGCACTTTTATCATAAGAAATCGTAATTTTGAAGCTGACAGGCATTGCCATCTCAGGTGGCTTGCACCTCTTTATGAATTTTTTATTTTACTTTGCTGGAACCGCAGAACATGAGAGCCTGGTCCGAGGCAATTTCATGCTTCTCAGGTAGGGCCAAATTCTGTTCAATCTGTAATGCTGCAAGCTCAAAGTATCCACAAGTGAAGGCTTCTGCTCTCTAATCTTTCTGTGCACAAAGCATTTCTTATCCATCCCTGACCTCTGATCTTTTTGGTATCTCTGGCTTTTGCAGGCATTTATCTGCCCTTCTTTGCAAAGCCTTCCCTGTCTCTGTCTCCCAGATGACAGGAAGACTGATTTCCACCTCAGGGGATAGGAAGCCTTGCACTCCACAGCAAGTGCGGCTACCTTCCTGCCCCAGTGCACCCATCACCCTGCATGGACCTGGTTGGGTACATCCACTGGAAACAGCAAGAGCACAGGCTCTGTTCACACAACAGCGTTTCTCACCACTTCCATCTAGATATCCATTTAATACAAGTCCTTTTAAGCCTCCAAGTACTTCATAAAGCAGGCTGAATATTATTACGTGTCATGTACAGCTGGGGAAACTACAGCTCATATACTTGCTAAAAGTCCTATCACGTGAGGACCTCCGTTTCCATTTTCCTGAACCGATGTCCTGGCCGTGGCACCATGATGCATTCACCAGTTCCCCCATGTCTTCACACAGCAGGTCCCTGACTGAGAGGAGATGTCCCCCATCCTGGGAGCGCTCGCTGGCCCATCCCTGAGGTCAGGAGATACAATTTCCAAACCTGATTTCCTGGAACAAACCAGCCATACAAGCAGCAGTATCTGACAAATTTGGTCTGGCACAGATTGTTCAGTGCAAATCTTAATGCAAATAAGAGAAATGTCAGTGCTAAAAGAGAAAGAGTATTTAGGAAAAAAAAAATAATTAAAAAATCTTATGCTGTTTTGTGGCATTTGTGCATAAAATAATGAGACCAAATATATCACTGTTGGATTTGAGCCAGTTAAGTTCATAACGTCTAATCCAGCTGGTGGATCATGACTCCCTTCATTATTTAAAGCAATGCTGTGGGAAAAGACACACAGCAAAGCTAACAAGATGGTGCTTGAGCTGCCATACTCCTGGCAGCTGAACAAATGCAGCGTGCGTTTTCTCACACCAGCAGGGAGAGGAAAGGAAAACGTGGAGTTAACGAGGAGCCCAGCATCCCCTCACGATGCAGACTGAGCCTCACCCGCTGCCATCGCCCCTGCAATCTGGCTCTGCTCGTCTCAAGTGACAATGCTTCCCTGCTTCTCCTGACCACAGTCCTGAGGTTTGGAAGGCAGTGTGATAGGCAGCCAGAAGAGGGCTGTGCTGGAGCAAAGCGGTCCATTCGGCTCTCCAGCCCGTTCCTCCAATGCCAGGAGACAGGTGGTAAGCACCTACCTTGCAATGCTTCCCCTAAGCACGCTCCTCAGCAGCTCAGGGATGGAGCCGGAGGTGGTAACTTTGCACAGATCAGGCCTTTTAGTGACTTATTTTCTTCTCTCAATTCACCCTGTCTCCCAGGCAAACTTTTTGTGTCATGGCATCGGTGTGGAGAGCGTGTCTTGGTTGCATCCTCTTGCAATACCCTCAGCCATCTTCTCTCCTGGTAGCCACCACCTTTCCACACTTCTGCCTCCTGCTGTGATTCAGCTGATGGGGCCTCCCAGTTCTGGACACTTGATTTGAGGATAGTCTATAGGCTCCCCCGCTCCAAGCCTGTCCCTGCACATGGGACCCAAGCCTGTCAGCTGCTGGTCCTGTGAGGTCCCCCTCGAAGGAGCTGGTGGACATTGCCCCAGGATGGCCTGCACATCCCCAACCCCAAAGAGCCTCCAGCAGCTTTCAGCTCCAGAAGGCGTCCTGCTGCCTTGTGTTTAAGATGATGTTTTTCAGGCTGTGAGCACAGTAGGTCCAGCACGGCTGCCACAGCAGGGAGAACACGAGGGCTCTGCAGAACTCGGGCTGTATGGCTTGGCTCAGAGGTGGCCATATGTGCATGTCTGCATCTTTCTTTATAATTTGTGGCGAGATTGATCGGGGTGCAAAGGCATTGGCATGTACAGCTTTGCTTCCCCTCCTCTGTACTTAGCTCTTCTTTGCCTGTTTTGGAAGCGGCTTTCTGTGGGAAAAAAAATACAAGGACACTCTTGCTTCATTACTCATGATGTATAACTACTAGGACAAAGGGTTTTTCTGGGTAAAATTAAAAAAGACATCCTGGTCATGACATTTGTTTTCCATTTGATGTTCATTTTCAAGGAACACTGATTCTCTTCTTGGAGAGCTCATTGGGCACCTCGGAGAGCTCAGCACTTGTCAGCATGGTCCTTAATTGATGCATCAATAGGGCTGTGGCATCTCTCAAGCATGTCCCAAATATATGAGATAGATAGATACAAACACAAAAAAGCTCAAGGCACAATCAAAAGCACTATGATTAAGTAACTTCCTTGTAAATCGATTTTCACCTGCTTTTTTCCTCCTCTATCTCAACTGACAAGCTCCTCTGTCATCTATCCATGATTCCAAGAAAAAAAACAGGGCAAAACAAAGATTACCTTCTATGGTGGGAAAACAAAAGGACCCCTCTTTGTATTGTAGGTGAATTTTTCCAGTTCTCCTTCACATAAAATAATGAATACAAGTTATTCACATATTTGTACATCAGCATCTGAGTCTTGGAGCTCAAACAAGAGGAGACAAAGAGGAGGGAGCAGAAATAGCTTTATTGAAGTGCTGGGTGTTTCAGCAGAGAAAGAGAAAGAACAAGAACAAGAAAGGTAAAGAACCATAAACACCCAGAAATAGGTGTGGTGCTTTCACTTGTGCTCAACAACTGCCTGGGGATGGTTTTCTTGGAAGGCAAACATTGACTGCCCGCAGGCTGAACTCAGGAGGCAGTCATCTAGGACAACGACTTTGGGTGGAGGGGGCGGAGGTCAGGTGTGGACTGTGGAGAGAATAGGAGGGGTAGCGGGATGGTGCCGGCTCAGAGGATGCTGAGCAGCAGAGCCCTGAGGCTCTCAGGAAGCCGAGCATCTGTCTGGGCACCGGCTCCAGCACTGCAGTTGCTGCTGGCTCTGCAGCTCTGATGGTTGTTTTGCTGAGGCAATTTGGGGGGCCTGCCAGGCTGCTGCTTTTGTCAAGCTCTCAAATCTCAAAACACATTTTGAAGCCCCCCTAAAATAACCACCAGACCCCCTCACTCGGGAGGGGGAGAAATGTATCTCACAGATGCCCTTCAGAGGCGAGCAGGTGCCCAACCACTGGCACTGACCCATGTGCAAGGCAGGGAAACCCAAAGACCACTGGCACGTTTCCTGCCCCACAGGTCTTGTTTAAAAGGCCTTACCCAGGAAAAGGGTGAGCACAGTAGAGACCTGCTTGCTGAGCCAAGTAGTAGCCAAGAAGTCTCTCTCCTGGAGACACACTCCCTTGCTGCCGCCTGTGTGCCCTACTTCCCTCTCTGCTTCAATCCAGCACGGAAAGCTACCTCTTCCCTTCCTCGTTACCATGTCCTCCCTCCATCTTCTCATTTCTAGAGCAAACAAGCACAATAACATGGACTGTTCCTGAAAAGTTGTGTTTTCGGTAACGTTGATGCTGTGGCCTAGCCTTGGGTGGAGCAACATGCTTGTGCCTGCGTGGTGGGGTGAGACATGTGCCAGAGAAAGGGAGCAGGACGGTTGTCACAGCATCACCATCACTCCAGTTCACGTGTGGAGTTAACACAAACGCAGCCTTTCAACTCCTTAAGGTCGATTTGGGGTTTTCCTTAAAGGAAATCCCTAAGCTTTTGCTCTCCTGCTGCTCTGCTCACAGCCCTGAGGGCATGGGACAAGGCCTGGGAGGAGGATGCAGCCAGGAGCAGGGGCAGGAACAGGTACAGGGATGGAGACAGGGAAGCCTGGGAGTACACGAGATGCTACCGAACCAGAGACTCAAAAACAACGGGCCTCCAGAGCTCCTTCCAGCAGCCACTCAGAGCAAATGTTAGTATGTTTTTGATTTTTGGGTGTCAGCTCAGTGTTAAAAGTTTTGCAAAGTGGTAGTGGCTGCCCAGGCACACTCTCCTGCTGTCTCTCCAAAGAAACACGAGGTGCTATGCAGGCTTAGGCATCCCTACACCCTCCCTTGCCCCGAGGAACATGTTGGATACCGAGGTCAGCTCTCGCGTTAATTGGCCCAGCCTGCCAATTACCCGAGGTGATAAAGGTTTGATTTTGCGAGGTGGGGAGGGCCCCATGGGGTTCTTGATTGCTTGTGGCAGGCTCCCGTGGAGAGCTGGATACTGGCAGGGGGTAGTGGAAGCAGAGCAGATAGCCTCAGGAACTCAAAACAACAAATTTGTTGCTTATTTTTCTTTGTCGTTTCCTGTCGGGGGCAAAAGACGCAAAGCTAAGAGGACCCTCGCTGCGCCTTCCCTCTCGGTGTGCTCCCGCAGGGGGAGGCAAGGAGGTGAGGTGCCGTCCCGTCTCCCAGCGACAGCGCCGCGTGCTCAGCCACCGCCTTCCCCCTCCGACTCCCGCAGGGGCCGCGGCGACTCTCGACTTCCCCGGNGTCACCGCGGCTGCCACCGGAGCGTGGTCAGTGGAGAGCAGGGGGAACGAGGGTTTTGAAAGCAAGTTAACACCCAAGGCATTAATGGGCATTAGTTTGTTTTTTTTTTCTTTCTGTTTGTTTTGGTTCTGTTTTGTTTTTCTACTGCATTCTGCAAGGTGAATTTTCAGGCGGCTTGTCAGCGGCACGTCGAGTGTCCTGTGCCTGACTGAAGGAAGAGGTCTGTTGAAACCTCGGGTCAGCGGGGAGCGGTGGCACATCGCGCCGATCTCCTGGCCGTCCGCTTTGTTTCTTTGTTAGCGGTTCGCAATGCACACGCCATACCAGCGCTTCGAGGTGCTCGCACCTTTAAAAGGGAAAAAAAACAAAGCAGTGACCAGTTTAAAAGGGGATTTCACCGGATGATTTTTAGGGTTGTAACGAGCCCAGACTATAAAGCATGACTGAGAAATGAACGACAATTCAGAGTGCAGGAGATGTTGTGGTGGGTTTTTTTTTTGTTTTTTTTTTTTTTTTCTTCCCCCAGAGACTCTGGGTTTTGTTTCAGAAACTTCATAGGCGTAGGAGCTGGCTGCAAAGGTTGAAACAGATCTATTCCAAGTTTTATCTGCTTCACAAAAGTCATTTTGGCAGCCTGGAAACCGACAAGACCTGAATCCAAAACCCAGCAGAAGTTCCCTGTTAGAAACTTCAGAGCAGGAAAATGTCTAGCACTTCGAAACAATGTAGGCTTTCATGTGAAGCTCTTTGCAAACTTACAACACAGTAAAAAGTTCTTGGATGAAGCCCTGTTTACTCCCATTGCATACCGCCGCCAAGTCCAGGTTCCTGTACCCAAGGCGAAGGGCCTGTAAGAGTGTGCAAAAATCTGCTCTCTAAGTGCATATTTGTGTATGGCACCAACACAAAAAAAAGCTGTGACAAGCAACTGAATGAAGTAAATGCTTTTCCTACCAGAGCAGTTCAGTGAGTGCATCTGAGGCCATTCGTCTTCTCTTTTCTAGTTTGACATTTTCCTGGCCCCATATGCTAATGGAAACCATCCTAAACTAGCAGGTATCACCTGCCCCTGCAGGGAAGCAGCATCTCCTTCTCCTAGTACTTGCCACCAGTGAAAATTTCTGGAAACAAGTGAGAAAGCTGAGTTAAAAGGCTTTATCTTGCACTTGTAACGCTGCTGCTGAATGTGACGCAGACCGGTGAGAAGCTGAACCTGTGACAAAACTGCCATTCATCATGGAAACAAGTTTCTTGAGCATCACAACGTGTCCCTGCATTGCCCTTCTGAGGTCCTCGATATAATGCTTTCCTCTTGCTGAAAGTCTCTCAGATGGGGCAGCGATTGCCAGGAGAGGAAATGATAGCCAAGGAAGTGGAATTAGCCATAGTGCAGACAGGGCTTGTGTGTCACTGATTCTCCTTGAAAAATATGTTCCTTTTACTTGTGATCTGAATTGCAGCTGCAGTTTGGTTTGCAGGACCCTCTGTGCTGTGTCATGCACAACCAAATAATAACAGGACAGCGTGTTCTCCTCTTGATTGCATTCTGAGTGAGGTGCTTCCTTGCACCCCACTGAAATGGCCCACAGCTGGAACCTATCAACCTGTCTAGGGGGAGAAAAACTGCCTTTGCCGGGAGCTGAAGGCAAATAATTTGCAGAAAGAAGAGCAGGAAGAAATACTCCCAGTTTGTGGAAAACTTAGAGGTTCACAGAAGACTGCAAAACCAAAAAGGCTTTTGAGTAAAGGATAATGCTGCAAAGAACAAGTCTGGAGGATATTTGCTATGTATTAGATGGCTTGCAGCCTCATGAGTCTGAGGATGCGTGATGACCATCAGTAAGAAGGCTCCACCTGAGTGGGGACTTCAGGACTTTGACAGTGACACCTGGGAGCTGTTAGGCTTCATATGAACAGTTCTCTGAACTGCTTCAGGAAGACCGATGATTAAAGCCAACATTAACCTTCAGCATACATGACTGACCATGACTTCAGCATCCATGACTGTCTGGACATTCTTGATCTTAATAACGTGTTTTATCTAGGAAAACAAAACACCCTGACACATGATCTTATGGTGTGCAGGATTGTGGGGGGAGTTAGTTCATGTGGGGGTCCCAGCTCTTGAGGCTCGGGAAGTCTCATCCCAGTGCTTTTTCTAATGGTACATTTACCTGCCTATATGTGCCAGGTAAAGTGCACTGAGACACTTTAGTCAGCATTTTCAGGAGATGTTTCTTGTCCTGATCTGAGAAGCCATATCTGCCTCCTGTTTTGGCTATCCATCTCTTCTTGTCTAATAGTTGTTGTCCTACAGAATTAAGATTTGAAATCAGGAAAACTGCATGGTCAGATGACCCAGAAACTTTCTGGAAACACAATCAAGGCAGACACATAACTTCTTTAATGACTTTTCATTTTTAAGTGTTTTCCTTCTCTGCTCCATTTCTGGGTTCACATCAACAGAGCTTTCTCATTTATCTGCCTCAACTGTGATGTCTCCTTCCAGGACTGCTATTCAAGTATTTTCATGTAATACACATCTGGAAGCACTGGAGTTTCTTTCTTCTGTATTACAGTGTATGTGATTTGTTTTCTTGCTATCCAGCTGGTCATGCTTTTTTTTAAGGTGGAGATTTACTGAAGTGAGAATCTTTTCTCCAATTAAATGCTCACAGTTTAAGAAACCATTCTTATTTTATGTGCAAAAGGATCTTGAAACCAATCCAGGTAATACAAGGTAATCAATGTTTCCTCCTCGGTGAGGTGGTGGTTTGGGTTCTTTTTTTAATTGTTTATGTTCTATCAGGGAGACCACTGAGTACTCGAAAGGTTATTCATAAATGATGAACATACAGAAGTCTTGGCCGTCGACTGAAGTGAAAAAGGAGAGAGAGAGAACAAGCCCACAGCTCTGCCTGAGGCCAAGCATCACCATCAACATCTGCCCTGAAGTGTTGGCACTTATGATGGATTTGCCCTTTCCAGGGAGGATACTCCCAGGCGTGGGGAGTCCAGATCTGGGTGGGGTGATGTTCTGCCTACACTGAAATGCAGAGTTTGATTTTAAGGTCAGAAATCCCTTTAGTACAGTAATTTGGGGAAGTGTCACAAATTTATGAATGCTGGAGCCACTCTTTATCATTTAAGCTTTTCTTTGAGACCTGTACCTGGACAGCATGTGCTGAAGATGAAATGTCAACTCAATCATTCTTCAGTGAGATGTTGTTGAATGTGGGGCTTTTTTTGTTGTTGTGGGTTTTTTTCTTTTGTTTTGTTTTTTCTTTCCTAAAGATACATTTAAAGGGCAACTAGTTTGCATAACATTTTCATATCCTCAGTCTTGAAAAGGCTTATGGAACCAGGACTATGATCTGAAATGTAATATTCTTACCTTTTGTGGTGGCAGAGGAAAGAGGGAAATGTCATTTAAAAATGTCTCAATTCTCTTGTGTAAACTTGGAAAGACAGTTGATGAAGGGTTAAAATAGTAAATAGTGTTACCATTTGGGGTTTTTTTGCTGTTGTCTTGCCCCAGATATTTACTGTGGGTTTTCTATGCAAAAAGTGGTGGAATTATTGTGAAGATGTGTTGTTTAAATATTGAATATTAATGTTGTTCTTTTGATCATGAAGCCAGTATTAAACCCATTAATTTTTCATTAACACACCTAAAACCAAATTTGTTTAAACTCTCAGTTTGCTATCATCTTCACAACAAAAAACATCGAGTAAAAACCACTCAGACCTGCAAACAAATAGGAGAAAAATGTGGGGGCCAGCTCCAGGCTTCCTCACAGGGTGGAGGGGAGATGAAGAGAAAGAGAAAAGCAGCTCTAGGAAGAGATGATGAAGGAGGAAAAGATGAACACGTATCAAGCAATAAGAAATAGTGTGTAAGTATCAAGTGCATGGGTATGGTGACAGGGCTGATAAAACTTGTGCTCAGTAAAAGGCATAAGCTCGTGTCAGGTTGGAGCCAGGTCAGTGTTGCCACGTGCTCATGAGGATGAGCCACTGCGGGTGGGAGAGGGACGTGAGGTTTCTGAGGTAGAGTTGGTGCCTTTACAGCATTGTCAGGGGATCTAAAGGCAGTGAAACTTCACGGCTGAGTTTGGCCCCAGGTGCATTATTTTATCTCTGCGTGATGGTGAGATGTGTAAGTCAGCTTCCTCTCACTGTTCCTAACGTCGAGGGATGCACCTGTAAAATCACATCCAGGTGGGAGCTTGTACCTTCGCCACTATTTTGTGATCACTGTTGACAAAAATAGCTCACAGGAGGTTTTTGTGTGTGATCCTTTGGAGCATAAATGATTTTAAGCTGTGGTTGGCGGGTACAGGAGTGGCTGGGCAGGGAGATGGAGTAGGAAGAGCTGGATGAGGCTGCATTTGCCAAGCAAGGAGAAGGATTTTGCAGTAATTGAGATGTGAAATGCTGAGAGTCTTGACAAGAGTTTTAGCTGTACAGATGGGTAAGGAAGGCCATATCTCAGAGATGTTATGCAGAAAGAATCTGCAAGCAGCAGAGAGTGAGCTTGGATGTGAGCCCAGGGGAGGCACCCGCGGGAGCCGCTGCCCAGGTGACTCCATGGAGCAATAGCATGGAGGGATGGATGGAGGGATGGTGGGTGTCTGGGTGGAAGAACAGGGTTGTGCAGAGCTATCAGAAACAGGCAACTGCAAGAGGGAGAAGCAAAAGATGGGAACCTGTGTTTTAACCTTCCTGTGTGAAAACTGATGGCTGCTTGTCCACGCAACACAGAGACTTCAGATTTTGATATGGGTAGGAAGCAGGTCTCCAGTAAAGCACTAGATCTTGGAGACAAGATAACATGTCCTCATGGCTAACGAAGGACTAGCAGCATGCCTTTCATCCAGTGAGATTTCCAGCTACACAGAAGACTAGGCCATTTTGTTAGAAATAATGGGGAAAACAGGCCTATATTTAACTTCGGTTATCGGACTCTTTTTTTTTAAACATTGGTTTCCCATTGTTTTCACTAATCCAATTAACCATGAAGTAAAAGTCTGATTCAAATGAATAAGGATGACATCAATAAGAACTTACAGACATGTTATAGAATGGCTACAAAATCGGGGAGGAGGGTGTGTCTTGATACACAGGTGGCCTGCACTGAGCTGTCTGCACATGAGCACTGAAGTAAACAGGGTGATCAGGGATGCTGTGGCAGCAGGATACGGTCCAGCCAACTGACAGGTCAGTGAGCAAACAGCACTATTTTCTTTTGGATTGTGTAGGGCAGCCCAAAACCCTGCATCTCTGCCACTCCCCCTATTTTTCACCTGAATTATTTAAGCCCTTTCCTGGAAGGGCCATCTCTGTGTATTCCTCTCCTTCATTCTGTCCTTCTCTTCCTCCCTGTTTTCCTTCCCTCTCTCCTTTATGTGTCCAGCTCATTTGCAACATTTCTGCTGAAATCCTGCCGAGATTCATTTTCACTTTTTTATTGGAAAATAAAAATCTTTGGAATTAAAAGCTCCCAATATTGAATTTCCAATAACAGGTGAAAATTACGCTCTGCATGATGATGAGGAGAAGGATGAACTGAGCTGGGACTGTGATGACACGGGTGCCAGTGGGCTCACGTTTGACCCACATGAGACAACTAGGGCAAGTATTTAAAGAAAAGAAAAAAATCAAAGGTCATTTGGGAAGCACAATGGAGAACAAGGTGGGAAGGAAGTTTTCCATTCAGGGCAAGGATGGTGGGAAGAAGAATTTTCCTGCCTTTTGATTACAAAGCAAAAGCAGAAGCAGGGTGCAGAGCTTTTGGGTGATGGATATGTTTGCGGAAACATATTGAGAATTTGGGGGTTTCCTTTAGGGGAGAAACAGCCTCATAGGTGCTTCTCTGGCTGCTCCCAGCTGTCCTTCTCAGGGACCTCGTGCCTGTAGATTCCTCACTGTGCCCCAACACTTGGCAAGCGGTGGGATGGTGGATTGTGGTAGTGATGGGCGAACCCCTCTGCTGTGGTAAATGCAGTGAAGCAGCCGAGGCTGTTTTCCTTGTGAAATCTTCCGCCAATGAACTAATGCAGATGCGGTGGCAGCAACATCGGCGGCTTTACTGGCACGAGGCGTTCCATTAATTACCATCCAGCTTTGCTCGGAGCGGGGTTAAGCAAGGCCACAGCAACACTGCTGGTACTCACTGTGACTGCTTGCCTGGGCTCCCACCAAGGTATTTTGCATCTTGCACTTTTCTGGGAATGTCCTCCTTTCTCCTCAGGGCACTGTGTGTCTGCCTGGACATGTGCCTAAGCGAGCGGTGCATGTTCAGAGTGGCCACCCTGGGAGCTGTGTGCCGAGAGTGGCCTCGTGTGTGCCGAGTGGTGGGTCAGGGACCTCCAAGTGCAAGGGACCTGGCCACCTTCACCAGAGGTCAGGCCTTACTCTGGGCGTGCAACGGCTCACACTAACCAAGGTCAACCCCTTCCCTGGCTGGCATTTCTTGAGTTTTAGTTTTTAAAAGTTTTTTTCAGTCTGATCTTTCAAACCCTTGCCTTGTTTTTCATCTGGTGTGGCAGGACATGCAGAAGCAGGGCTGGACGGTCTGGGGTGGCATGCTCAGAAGGGATTAGGACCTGCTGGAGTGATGCTTAGCAAGTGGAGAAGAACAAATGAGGCAGTTCCTCATGCCTTCAGCCACGTCACAAAAAGTTTTTCCGCCAGCTCCCCAAGGGCATAGTCAAACGCTGTTTCATTTCCTGCTAGGCTGTTGTCATGGATGGAGACTTTGAAGATGAGGAAAATCATGTAGTTCTCAGTTTTCAGCTAGTGAGATACTCCAAAATTCATTCAGAAGAGCTATGATCTGTTTCTCCCCCTGCCTCCTGCCCAGAGCCCTGCCCTGCTCCCTACAAAGCTGGGGGGAGTTTTCCTGCTGACATTGACTGTTCTGGGTATAAAGCAGGGCAAGGCAGGGAAAACAAAGCAAGTAGCAAATCCCTTGAGTGCCTGGGTCACACAAAGTGGTGGGTAGACAGCATCAAGAGTCTCGGCCATATTATGTGTGCGGGAAGCCTTCGCCAGCCTGGAAAGAGCTACCAGGGATGTGCCATCACCGTGGCATAGCTCCAGGCCCTGGAGCAAGCGGCCAGGCACTGCCTGACCCCATCGGCACTGGCCACCCTCAGGTTGCATTAGCTGTGAGCCCTGCCCTGTGTGAGGAGATGACAGGAGGACAACAATTAAGAAGCAAAGTGTTGTTTGAAAATTTAACAGTGGTTCTCTCCTTCCCACTGGTCCCTGCTCCTTTCCCAGCTGGCCTTGGGGGAAAGCAACCAGTGGCAGCATGTGAGAAGTGCTGCAGATGGATGGTGTGTTATGGGCACAGCTGGATGGATCTGGCATGCAGGTGTTGATCTGGTCCCTGACGGCTGCCCGATCATGCCCAGATACCTGTGGCTGAGGGATGAAAGGGGAGAGGAGTCTCCCTGCTCGCTTGGAGCATAGCAAGAGAGGCAGCCGTGCTAAGGGGAGCAGGAGGAAGGCAGCAAATTCTTCCCACAAAAGTCTTTGAGGGCCGGATTACCTCACTAGCAAGGGCATGAAGGGTGCCTGGGCTGGCCATGGTGGCTGCTGCCTTTCAAACCAAGTGACCTCCAGCAGCCCTGTTGGCATTGCCAAACCTACCCAGTATGGCCATGGCTTATCACAACCACAAGGGAAGCCTCAGCAGGAGGTCCTCTTCTGCTGTGCCCATGGCGGAGGTAGGTGGTCTCAGCATTGGAAAAGGCCATCTCCTAAGGTGGCTCTGCTTCTGTCCCATCAGATGCCATCTTGAGAGACAGGGAAGTTAATTGTGGAAATAAAAGTTGGTCATTGCTTAGGTACAAAATGATCATGACATAATTTTTTTTGGTGCAAAAATAAAAGTTACAACCCAGTGCCAATTAGTGACATTTAGTGCTTAGATTGCTAGAGGGGCTGAATACCCTGGGACAGGGAACAAGAAAAATGTTAACTGTCATTTCTGAAAGGTACTTTTGTAAATGCCCCTATCTCTAAACTCAAAGGCTTAGGAGGTTATGCCCTACCTGATCAGAAGTGATAAAACTAACTGAGGTTGTATGTGTATATTTCTAAAGAAATGTCTTTGTGAGGATTATGTGTGGACTGTGCATACACATGTATGTTTGCACATACATATAACGAATCTAGAAGTCCACTAGTAAGAGGCAAGATGCTGCAGAGTCTTCCCTGTACACTGGATGGACACACTGGTAGCCTTTAGGAATGGTCAACAGGAGATGTGGGCTTTGTGGTTTCCTTCCAGCCTTTGGATTTCTACATTGATCGTTGTGTGTCTGGGAGTTTCAGTGTTTGTGTTATGTGGACACACATACACCAGCAGAAGCAGGGGAAGTGGGTTGGAATGAATATTGCCTGGAAGCAAGGCATAGTATAGGACTGGTAAAACAAAAAATAATGGCTTAGTATTAAACAAAGTTATAGTTAAAGGCAATTAATGTGGTTTTTGGTTTGTTTTTTTTTGGTTTTTTTTTTAATAACTGTGTGTTGGTAAATGGAAATTATAAACTGTCAAACATTATACCAAAAGGCTTTGCGATCAGTAAATATTCCTCTTGTGCATTTGGGAATGAACATACGCTACATTTGCATCCCAAGAAGATGACAATGATGAGGATGCCCAGCTTTCCAGCTCCATGTCAGCTCTGGCTCTGCAGGGCTCCGGAGCAGCACAGAGCCCCGGAGAGCAGTGAGGGCTTTGGCCAAGGACCTCCCTGGCAGCTGCTGTTGGGATCGCAAAGTCTCCAGGCCTATCCCCTGTGATGGTCTATCACAAAAACTCCCATCCTGCCTCCCATCCCTCTGCACATTTTGTCAAGTCAGACTTGCACAGATCTGCTGGAGGGGGTCCCTGATGACAGCGCAGTGTCCCTACTTTGGAGGGCTGTCTGTCCCGCTCCCCCTGCATCTTGCCTGGACAAAACACACCACACCCCTTGCAATGGGACAAATTTTGCTAAGCAAACTGACCCTGCATAAGGCGAGGCTGTCCTTACCAAACCAGGGCAGCACACCGCTTAAAGGCTGCCCCTTGAGAGCAGTTTCCCTCTCTGTGTGAACTGTTTTTACTATTACTCATTACATTAATGGGACTCTCAGTGCAGTTTTTATGTTCTGACGTGCAGCTTGTATAATAAACAAGTATGACAGAGATTTCGATAGCTCCCCTTACAGACTCAACTTTAGCCAACATCTGGGAGACTATCTCAAGATGACGTTTCTTATCTGTTTTCTGCACAAGAAGATGCTCAATTGCCTTCTAGCAAGTCAGCAAGCAAAAGCATATTTCGCTAGACTAGTCTCATTTGTAATTTCATTGGTTACTCCTCTCTTTAAAGAGGCTGTCAAAGCTTTTTGGTTTCTCATAAGCTATTGATGGAAATTACAAACCAACTTAAGTTTGGTTGGTTGGCTAGCTCCTAACTGTTAGACAAAATCAGCTTGCCTTATCCATGAGCTCACTGTATCTGTTGCAGGACCGCCTCGCTCTGCTAACATCCCGCGCACTACTGCCTCTGCCTGAATACACAGAAATATTCCAGTGCTGAGCCAAGCATCATCTTTCCATTGCTCTGCCCAACCTGTGATGTTTGCGTGTTATCTATTCCCATCACACCACCGCCCTGCACTTCAGAAAGTTTGGAGATGTATGGTACCTGACAGCCTGCAATTAAGGGTTCAGCTGGGCTGTGTAGTGATAGTGCTTTGCCCTCCCTGAAGGATACGGACGGCCTTCCTTCAAGACCGCTGTTTGATATGTTCAGATTGCTTTTGTTTGTTTTTCTTTATGGAGAAGGGTTTTTTTAATTGCTGAGCCCCTTTTCCGGTCCCACTGGTAGTTGGAGTAAAGCAAGTTACTACACAGTTTAGCATCAGAGGCACTGGTCTGTTTATTTCATAGACTTACTTCTGGTTATCAAAGCGACACGAGACAATGAAGAATCATTTCTTGCCTTGCCTTGCCCTGCCTTGCCTCCCCAGTAAGGACAGGACAGACATGTGCAGTCCAGAAATACTGACTCCCACAGTCAATGCGGGGATATGAAGGTAAAATCTTTGAAGTGACTCAGCAGAAACCTCAGAGAAGTCTTTACAAGTGGCATGGTAAGAGCAGCGTGGCTGGAGGAATGCCCTGCAGTGAAGTACTTGAAGGATGGGGTCCCCAACTGTCCTTGGCAACCACATGAAGGGGAGCCACCCCCACGCAGCCTGGGGATAGGGCTGAGGGCAGCACCACGACACCAGCACCGTAGCAGGGATGGAGGCATAGAGGCACAGCTCGGGTCATGTGTGCAGGGATGAGGGGGCGCAGCACAGCAACGTTTGCAGCACAGCTGCCCATGAGTTGTCAGAATACCGGGCACACATTGACGGGCAGGTCCACGGAGCACAGCTGTGGACAAAGCTACTCTGGCATACCTAGGTGAGGAAATCTTGATGGCGGTGTTTTGAAAATCAGGTGCTTTGTTGAAGGAACACATGATCACATCGGATGGAAAAAGCAGTTATAGCCCTTGCTAGGACAGGGAGGGCAAGGTGCTTCCCTACCCCTCTGGGAGGAAAGCCAGTGATGGTTTAGAGTAGCCTGGAGCCAACACCAGCCCCAGCAGTTGGAGGAGCGGCAGTTTGGTCTTATCATTTCAAGCATCTCTGCGCTAACACTTCTTTTGCAAAAGGAGCATTTTTCCCTGAAAATCACTTACATGAGCTGTTTCCGTACTACTTGAGCTCAAGGGCTTTGATAGTGCAGAGGTGGCACATCTCTGGGGGCTCCCCACCAGTTCCTGAAGTTTCTCTGTCATAGTCAGATCTGGGTTTTCCCTACACAGAGTTGGAGTCACTGCAACAGCATGGCATGCATGACCAGCCCTTTGCCCCTCTGTGCTGGGGCACTGGGAAGCCTGCAGCTTCCCACACCATGGGCAAGAGCCTCTTGTGGCTTGCAAAGGGCGTTAAGCCCAGGGCCACTCTGCAGGAATGAGCAGAGGGCTGAGCGGGAGGGCTGAGTGCCTTGGACTCAGTTTTGCTCCTAGATGGAGTTCATGTGCTGCTGGGGGCCAGCTTGGTTGTTGTATCCCCTCCTCAGGGATATATCTGGGATGGCAGCCAGGGTGCAGAGACAGCATCCAGAGCTTAATTCTTGCTTTTGCAAAATGAGAATCCAGTTCAATCCCAGTGTAGAATAGTGTTAAAAAAGAAAACTCGCAGCAATGACACAACTGTGGTATTGGTCCTCTCCATGCCTGTGAAGGGTAGGCCCCAGGGAGGGCTAACCTCAGACATGGGCTGGAGGCTATCGGGTGGCCCCTTTATGGGTGCCTGGGGACCGTGGCCATCCTTGCTGGTGTCCTGCATGAGGGCTTTGAGGGCCCTGAGTGTCCCTGCCAAGCAGAAAGGGCAGCTGGGTCCTGTGCTGGCTCCTTGGGTGGGCACCAAAGGGGAGGGGGACTAAAGTGTTGTGGGGCTGCCCAGTAGCGCAGTGCTGCTGACCTGATCTTGCTGGCGGTGCTGAGACGTCCATCCCTCAAACAACTGCATCCACAATGCTGCTTTGACTCTGCCCGAGGACCAGTTGGGCAGAGCGAGCGATGTACATCTCCTACAAGTTTTCACACTCAGACAGGCTGATGGAGGAGAAACTGCAAACTTGAAAAACAGAGCGAGACGTTTGACTTGGCTGCATGACCCCTCACCTTACCCAGTGAGGAAGCTGGTGCCGAGTCGCTCTGCTCTGGTGCACAGGGCGAGCGGAGCCCTGCTTGAGCCAGCGAGATCCCTCCCCAGGGTCTTGGTGGCCACGGGACTGCACCCAGGGCATTTAGCACCACTGCCCACTTTGGAAAGGGCTCTTGGGTTAGTCTGATAGGGAGGATTAGGAACAAAATTCCATGTTTCCCTCTGCATATTTGTAATGCTTCTGCTGTGTTGATAGTGACAATTTGTTACGGTGAACAAGCAGAGCTTCATGAAGCTTGTCAGGAGAGGGATCTCTGTGGAGAGGACTGTCTCCTCTCCCTCTGCAGCTCCAAAGGGTGTCCCCACCGGATCTGGGAGAAGCAGATACTAGGGGATTAGTGTGTGGCGCTGGAAGGGCTGCAGCCGGAGGGGAGGCTTGGCACTGCTGCCTGGATGAGAGCTCGCAACAATGGCAAGCTGCAGCCTGCCAAATCTCAACACAGCAGGCAAGGCTAGGCTCAGCTCTAGCTAAACGGGAGCCGTGTAGGACTCTCCATTTTGGAAGAGCGCTAGCAAGGTCTGGCACTTGGAATTCTTGGCATCCACAAGTGTCTTCGCTCTTTCTTATCCCCTCCTGTTCCCAGTAGATTTTGCATCCTTTACAATGGATAAATTATACATGCAGAGTTTACTCTCCTACCCGAGTTTCGAGAATACCCCAGTGCCAGCCAAGGGAGCTGGTGCATGGGGGAATAGCCAGGAATGTTTAAAATAGTCTGGCCATGTGACTTTGGGGATTGGAAAAGAAAAAAGAACGAAAAAGAAGTCCTTTCCCCCACCTCTTTAAATGCAAGTGAACATTTTTTTTCATGGGAGAGAGTCATGAACTGGTGATCTGTGCTCCAGTCACGAGCCAGCACCTCTGGTTTCCCTCCTGGCTGCAGAAACGGCTGCGTTTGGGCCCTGGGGTGAGGCACGCGGAGCCAGAGCCTGCACGGAGGATGGCTGCATCCAACCTGGGCCGAGGTGGAGGCATCCGCTGTAGGGAAAGCGGGAAGGCGGCAAAGCTCTCCCATCCCTCCCTCTTTGGCTAGCACTGAATGATTAAAACTGAGGGCGGGTGTACCTGCGCTTGTACATACAGCTTGTTCTGTGTCAGCTCTTTATAGGGAGAAAAAACAGCCGTGAAAAGGGAGATGCAGGCAATGCAGATCCCAGTTTGGGCAAAGAACCATCTGGGAGAAGTTGGGTGCTTGGCCCCACATATTCCTCCCTACTTGGCTGCCCACCCACCCCCTGTTTTCCTGTCTCGGTATTCCCCTGTCCACCATGGAAACCGCTGGACCCGTTCTGCTGTGCCCAGCCCTGGGAAAGCCCTGTCCATCCGGTAATGGGGACAGAGACAGTGCTCCCTGATCTTCCAGCAGCTCCCTGTGCCCAAGGGGCAACTGCTACTGCCTGTCCCAGTGCTGGGGGCAGAGGAGCAGCAGTATTAATGGAGTTTTTAATGACCGCTACTGGCTTGTACTACAAGCATCTGAGTCTCATTTGAATTCAGCAACTTTAAGCTCTTTTGGCAGTATGAAAGGGCCTGAAAGTGGATTCCAGTCACATGTGCACTTGCTTTTAGACGCCAGCGCGGTGCCAGCGTGATGTAAAGGGGCCTCCGCGAGCCGGAGAATCAGACCCTGCATATTTTACACTCTTTTATAGCTTACTGTGACTCTGCTTATCTCTAACAGTCAAAAACCGAGTGCCAATGGTCTACACGCTGGATACGTATCGTGCAAAACCAAATATAGCACGGCTCAAGAACACTCTTTGCATAATGTACATATGTATTTCATTTATTTTTGTAAAAATTCTGCTTAAGCATATGGAAGGGAAGGAGTGATAACACTGCCTAGAGGCAGATATAATGTGGTCAGGCAATGTGTAAGCTTCCTCACACAGCTCGAGGAATGTGCCTAAGTTTGAAGTTGTTACATGAGTCCTGGACAATTCCTTAGCGGGGAGAAGCAAGTAGGTCATACAGATGATTTTGTGACAGGGGTCTTCCTTCACATCAGATGACAGAGAGCCTCCAAATGCATTTCACCTGGGGCTTATATTTTCTAACCCAAAACTAGGGATGTGCAAGACTCTGGCTGAAAATAACCATGTAGATCCATATTTAGGAGCCTGCATGCATGAATTTTTCTTCAAAAAAATGCACAAACCCTCTGGCTGACATTGTATAGCTAAACTACTACCACCAATTGCAAAAAAAAAAAAAGAAAAAAAGAAAAAAAATCAAAAAGGCAAACCACTAACAGAAAAAACAACAGTGTTTAACAAAATTTAAAGCTCCTTGTCCTGCCTGGGCAGGGACAACCAGACAGGACTGACCCCAGTGCCTGGCCCTGAGAGATGCTGGGCTCCTGCCAGTTCTTCAAACAAGAGCTGTGCTTTGTTCACCTCAAACTGTGTCTCTGTCCGTGCTGCCTTTTCTTACTCTCCTTGTATGCAGACTAAATTGTATTTTTAAAAGACAGAGTGGCTGCTGCTAGAGATTGGGGTAAACCACGTGTCAGCTTTGGCTTGTGCATTCATCCCCTCTCAGTCGCCGTGGGAGCCGCTGGGGTCTGTTTGACGTTGCATCACACGTATCAGCTTCTGGATGCTTGGCCAAAGCCAACCCCAAGCCTTCTGAGGACCTTGGCCAAACCTCACTGCGACCTCATGGTGTTGAGGGGATCTTCCTGTCCTGCTACAGCTCCCAGCAAGGAGAAGAGCTGGAAGCACTGGACTGGCTGGCTTCTTGCTTCCCCTGACTGATCTCTACTGGACTTATCCCTGATTTTTTACAGGTGCAAATGATAGTCAAACCAAACGCGTTAGCATTTGCTGATATTCTTGGATCCAGCAGTGTGTGAAGCTTTTTGAAGCCAATGATGTGCAGAAGGCAGCTGCCTGTACAGGCGACACACAATTTAAGAGCTGATCTTCCAAGCTGGTTGCACCTTGGGTAGGGGAGATGCTCAGACATAATCTTGAGTTCATGTTTAAGTTCATTTTGTTCAAGAAAACACCAAAGCACATATTTAGCTGCGAGTGAATCTTTTAGTGTAATTCTGGATAATTTAGTGTAATTCATATAAAAGGTGTGTTTCCCTAAATAGAGGTCGTGAGAACACACCTAAGCTAAGCTGAAGTCAGTGGGGCTTTGCTTCTGAGTAACATCAGCTGATGCCCAAAGCACCAGGATCAGGGTCTAAACGATTTGGTAGGGAAGGGAAGGATGACAAAATAGAGATTACAGGACACCGACATGTAGTTACTCACGGACACAGACGCAGGTTTAACTCATGGACACGTTTTACCCATGTGTTTGTGCAGAGTTTAGCTAATGGGCTTTGTTTTAGAAATTGGGGGATCCTTGAGGATAGCGTTATCTTACTGGCATGCAAACATTTTCTGATGAAAGGCTGTTTTGCAGAAGGAGTTAGAAAGACTGCTCTGAGTGAGAAGAGGTTGGAGCAGAGGTGTTTTAAGAGGACAAAGAGCTGTCAGAATATGAACATACGTAACAGAGGCAGCAACATCCGGCAACAAGATAACTTTTTCTGTGTTGTGTTCTCCCTTTCTATCCCAAGCCAAATCTTAATCTATTTTTTTATAACTGGTACAAAGTGAATTGCTTAATATAGTCTTATGCAGCTGGAACTGAGAATAAAATTAGATCTTGGTGTGCTAATTGGGGCCCCGACCCAGAGAAGCAGTTAAGCATACACTTAGCATGAAGTATGAGAGCTGCTCCACCCAGGTTGAGGAGGGTACGCCTGAGCTTTAGGTTAAGCATCGTTTCAAGTACTTGGAGCACAGAGTTCACAAGAGCTGGTATCTAACCTCCTCCTACTTCTGTTTAGATACCTCAAACCTCCAAATATTTTCATGTTAAATTAGTGAGCATTTCTCAGGGAATTATTATCATTTTCCTACCTTCCTCTGAGGAAAATTGCACTCCAAATTAAGGGGAGAATTTAATTTTAGGAGAACCATAAGGCTGGAGACAAAGACATCTCTCCTTTACTGACCTTCACCAGGTGTTTTTAGGGAAGTCCGTGGTTCACCAGCTTGCAGATTGTACTAGATGGAAGGACTGGATTTTAATTTAAACTAGTAATTTGGAAGGAATAAGTAAAACAGGAAAAACATGTAAAGGTTTACTTGCCCAAAAACCTCTGAAATGTCTCCTATTTTCAGAATGCTCCGCAAACGCTTCCCATGCAAACGTACATGCACATATACATACGTACATATATCTCTGTTATTTAAATCAATTCTGACTTCTTATTCACTCTGTTAATGAGCTTTGAAAAGACTTTGGCATATACTTACCCGTGAAGAGATTTTTGTTTTTAAAGAAATGATTAACCCCAAATATCATAAAGGTATTTTTAATCTCTTGCTTAAAGCTGATGCTGAAGTACCCGGATGAATTGAAGCCTGATCCAGTGATATGGGGTGTTTGGTTAGCATCCAAGGAGTCAAGCGCTTGAGAGGGTAGGAGAGAGGAAGAAAGAGGAGTTGACTTCATCTCCTCACCCCATCAAAAAGCACAGATCTGGCTGGTGGAGCCATGGGACACTCTTCACCTGTGATGTACAGTCACACCGGGGCTTGTGTCCTTGGTATGCCTGGGTCCTGCAGCTACCTTGCTAGTGACATCACTGGGTGGGCACCCCTGGCTCTGGGGGGAGCACAGCACCCACCTCATGAGGTGCACCTTCTGGAATAAAATATCTGTATGAGTCTCCATCCTGCTGGCAGCGAATCAGAAGATGACTACCACAGACCTTTTCAGCGCAACACCAGCTCTTATAAAGTCATCACAACCCAGAAGGAAGCCAAGAATTCCTGAGACTGGATTGCATCACAGTGTCCAGTAAGCAAAGATGTACATTACATGTATGCCTAAAATGGAAACATGAGCTGGTGCTTGCTTCTACAGCTCCAAAGGCAGCAGCCAGCAAATTACCTCTGGAGCCCAAATGCTAGTCCCAGCAGACAGCTCACCATGCTGGCTGAGAACAAAGGTGAGCAGCAGGTCCCAGTCCACAGGTGCTGGACCGTCTGCAGAGCAGCAGCCAGATCCGGCTGTACACAGGAGAATATCTGCAAATAAAGTGGTTGGGTTCTGCCATATCTGTAAGAAGACTGAAATGTGCAGCAGTCAGAAAACATCTTAGTAAATCAAGGGGTTTTTTCTGTAAGTGAAAGGATGTTTCTTAGTAGCAGCTTCTGCCCATGTCCATCTCCAGCTGCTTTGTGTGACTTCCCTTTTCACTTTAAGCTGTCTGTACTGAATGCCAGAGGGAATGAAGAGGGATTATTTTACACCCAAGTTGTATATGTCCTAAGAAAGGGAGCACCCTGCTGTGCCAACTAGTGGATTCCATACAGTGGCAATGCATAGAAAGCAGACACTGACTTTGAAAAGTAAAACCCTCCAGGGAGTCATTGCTCTTACTGAGTAAATACCATTTACTGTGCACCAGCTCCATTTGTTCCAGGGACATTTCTAACTTGTTGCTTGGATTTTAATGCAGTTCAGGTTGTCACATCACACCCAGCTATGAGGTGCCTTTACTGGGTAAGAACAACGGGCTCGGACGATTGGGTTTTGTGGTTATAAATATTGTTTATTGGTGAAGATTAATGTAGGAGCATCCAGTGTGGAGCAGCCAAGTAATGGAGGCAGAGTACTGATGTCCCTTCCCCACAGACTGTCCTCCTGGCATACCAGGGATGGGAGGACCAATTGGTTATCCCTCCCTCTTGATCTCCACTGGGGTCTCAGAGCTGAGCTCCAGCCAGAAACCAAGCAGCTTCCATGTTGCCTGCATTCCCTGAATATCCATCTCTCCTGCTCAGAAAGGAAAAGAAAAAAATAAAAGGAAAGAAGAAGAAAGCAAGCCTCACATTTTCTGTGGTGTCTCAAGCTGGGGGGGAAAGGCCAAGATAAATGGATACTTTCAAGGTCATTAGCTTGTGGAGCTCACAGTTTGTATCTCCCTGCCAGAGCTCAGCTTGGAGAGGTTATAAATGTTGCTCATCTGGAGCAGGGAGCTCATTGTTGGAGTTTGGATCCTCTGCTTGGCTGACAGTGAAAAATCCAAATTCTCCTGAAGAAGGGTCCCCCTCCTTGCCTGGGAGGTCTTTTGTCTCTTCATCTGTAGCAGAAAACACAGGGAATTAGATGTGTGGTTGAAGACACCGCGATGCCTTGCTGTGGTGGTTGCCACCACCAAAAATGCTGCTGGGCAGCTGACCTTCCTGGCAGCCCACCAACTGAGAGCAAGGTCAAGTGTTGTTTGCTCTCCAAGAAAATCACCTCAAAATGATGTCCAGTCCTCTCCAGCCTCACCAGTCAGTAGCCTCACAGTCTGTGGAGAAGAGACAGAAGTGACACAGTCAGCAACCCTAGGTGTGGGGCAAGGCACCATCTCTCAACCCTGTCAGACTGTAGATTTTTGGAGCAGCCTAAGATGAGGCAGTGGCAGGCATTTTGTAGCTGCAGCAAGTGCAACGCTGCAGCAGCTGAGCCTACCTATCAACATGCAGGTGTCTTCACCGCAGCTCCCAGATCTGCTGAAAGTCGCTGCTTTTGGCGCATAACTCCTGCATCTGGCTCTTTTCCATGCTGTTTGAGGCCCCTGAGGGGTTTGGAAGTACAGAGTCATAGCCATGGTGGTAGCAAAAGCCAGCCTCTGAAGGCGGAACTGGTGTCACCCTGCCAGGCCATCTACATTTCTTCAGCCTTTTCCCATTGCTTTGCCACCCAGCATGGGGAGGGTGTGTGCAAGGACAGACGTTCTTCAATCTCATTGCTCCGCCTTGAAGGCTGCTTCATGATGCTACATAAGATTAGAGTTCTTCCTTCAAAATCAGGTTTTCTCTGTTAACCCAGGCACAGGTTACGTTTGCTCAGTAGATCGACATTGCTCCTGGCATCTCAGGCCCCATGGGTTCCAGGGCACTCAGAAATGGTCCAGATAAATTGCCATTTGGGGTCAATGCCACAGACTGAAATGAAGAGAAAATTCCAGCTATTTGGTGCTCAGTCAGGCCAGATGTTTTATAGCCTCTGGTGGAATATCAGTAGAAGTATTTCACAACGGTAAAGGTCAAACATGGACTCTAAAATAAGTGGAGCCAGCATTTTTGATGGCTCTCAGATTAGAGGAATATTTACTGGCCGATAATATCTGCAGAACAAAAGCTTCTCACTCAGAAACAGAATAGGAGTTTTAGCAGTGGCTGGGACCTCCAGGAGCCATCAGGTTGGCACAGAGGCTCCATAAGGACCCTTTGTTCTTTTCTTCCAGGACATTAAAGGAACCCTGATAAATGGAGCTAAGCCTCTCTGCCTCTCAACTGTGCACCACTGAAGGGACTCCCTTGGTGGCTGACTGCAGGGATTTCTGTTCATCATTTCCAGGTCATGGCACTGAAGCAGGGGGAACCTGGAAGCTGCAACCTCTGGAATCTCCATTACCTCTCCTTCCCTTACCCTACCAAGCCCACAGGTTTGGCCTGCCTGCTGCTTGCGCTGGCTGGGTAGCTACGGGAAGATGTCTTTCCAAGACCTTTCCCCCCACCGTCTCCAGAAGCAAAGTCCTGAGAGCCTCCAAAAAGCTGCTGCTCTGTAGGATTATCCCAGCGCAGAGCAACTAGCATTTATTCCCACTTACTTGCAGCAGGCTCTGCAGGACAGCTGGACTGATCTGAGATTTAACTGCCAGGTACAGGTCCATTTTGCTACTGAATTTATCCTCAAGATAAACTCCTGTGGACACTTTAGTTTATATAAAGATCCATCCCCAAGCATATATAGTCTAAAGGCTGTAATAACACAATTTGAAAGCGGACAGGACATTAATTAGCAGTGCTCTTCCTGAGATATTTCTGAAATGACACACAGAAACACTGAGAGCAGATGTTATATTGCTTTTAGAGGACAAAAATGGGTCAGATCTTATAGTAGAGTTTCTAACCTCCACATAGTCTCTGCTGTCCTATGTTTCTCAGGATGAGAGCGGAGAACACTAACTCTCCTGCTCCAGGTGTCCCAAACTCCTGGAACAGTTTCTTTCCTAAAACACTACTGAGGCAGTACTGGGGTGTGTGAGAGAAAGATCTGCCTTCCCGTCTGTCATCTTCAGAAAAATAAGCTATCTCCACATCTGAATCAGGCAAAAGTAGAATGATCAGCCCAGATGTTGCCATCCCAAGAATGAGAGCTTGGAGAGCAAACAGATGCCACGAAGTGTGGGATTTAGCCCAAGAGACTGTGAGCACTCTGGATGTGTTGTTACACCATAGCCAGGGCCTGGAGGGGAGGAGGAAGACCCACAAGAGCTGTTTGACATCGGAGGTGTAGCACATACCTGGCAGCTGCGGCAGGAGCTGTGCTGGGGCTGAAACGAGGAACCAAGTGGCAGGTTGCGCCTGGAGCCGGGGCAGGGCTGACCTTGGCTGAGGGGGAATGAATGGATAGCCACGAGGGACCAGCAGGACCTCCCCAACAGACAGACCAGCCTGGAACGTGAGGCCTCCGGATGGGAGCCAGGTCATTTGCCATTGCCTTGTAAGCGTCCTGGGATGACCTGGACGCTGAACTGCTTTAAGCTGACTTGGTGGCTGTAGAGCCTGTAGCTTCTCAGACAAATAAATAGCTTACTTTCAACATAACCCATTTGGTTTATCTAGCAGAAATCTACAATTACATGAGGTTTTTAAAAAAGTTTGTTCTTTTCTCAAGTAGTAATTCCCTGTTACGGAAGGTCTTCCTGAGGAGTTGCCTTTAAGTCATCTGACGCTTGTTGGAAAGTGAAGTTTCCCTGGGTAGCAGTGGTTAAAAGATGCACTCGTTTTCTGTATATTGCCAAGGTCTGTATCGCTCTGTGCCGACTGCAGGCAGTGAAAAGTCAGCCTGCGGCTGTAGTAGCAGGAGAGTTACTGGAAAGGGAAAAAGTGCACACAAGTAGCATAGCTGTGATTACTGCTAGCAGGCGCCCAGGATAGCAAAAAGCAGGTAATGACACTTTAACTCTGCTGAAGACACCAGCAAAAGCCCCCCTGCTTCCCCACGCAGCCCAGGCTTTGGCTTCAGTGTCCCTGTCACAAAAGCAACTGGGACAAAAGAGCTGTGCTCCACAAGCATGGCAGAATTCCCAGACAAGGTCTAAGAGAGAGGCCACTCGTCTCCCTGAGTGCCTGCAATGCTGGGACAGGGCTGCAGGAACGGCCCAGCCTGGCAGGGGTCCTCCCCGAGTGCTGGGGGTCACAGCCTGATGACTGCCGGCTGCGTTGTATGCTAACGAGGGCGAGCCTTGGGGACCTGCATCTCCAGAGCAACGAGGGAGACAATGGCAGAAATGCACGCTGGCTTCGACCGAGTAGGCCATAAGTCAAAACCTGGCTATCACACTCAAAATCATGTCAGGGGATTTGCTAGCACCAGTGGAAACCTTGCTGGGTTTCATGCTTTAAATATGAATTGACCTAAAATATCCTAGCAAGGCACCCAGTCAGAAAAATGCCCCAAACCGATCCAAAGCTTACCAAAGCAGTCAGCAATGCAAAATAATTCAGCCATTCAAAAACATTAGTTTTCCACATCAATCCTTGATTAATAGGAGCTTAAATGAAGTTTTGTTTGTGTTTGTTTGTTCTTTCATCTGGGATTAGCTGGTTCTCTTTGAAAGAGAACAAGCCCCTCAAAAGGTAAATGGAGGCAACACACAGCAACTGTCCACTTGCCCTCTGCTTTTTTAGAAAGGCTTGGATGACTTCCGACTCTCCTGGGTTTCAACCTACTCAAGATGTGAAACAGAAGCTTTGTGGTTACACAAGGTGGCAACAGGCTCACTGCTGGACCACGGGAAGTGTGTCAGTGTAGCTGGGCTTCGATGACTGATAAGGAAGCAGGCAGGAGGTTTTGGGTCTTCCCCTTACCCTAAAACACCATCTCAGGAAGGTGATCCCAGGCTCTGAGGGTTCTGGTAGAACAAAGGTTGGATGCACTGCCCATCTCAGTGAGAGGAAGAGAAATTAAACTTCATGAACTTGAACAAAAGACTAATCTCTGGGAGGGGAGCGGGGAGGGAAAGAGAGAGGAACCACAGACAATTAGTACTCTACAGGCTCTGACAGAGTCATTAATGAGGGATAATATCCAATTAAGGAGGAGGATGGGAAATCTGGGGAATGCCTGTATGTATTCCAACAAATTTCTCGTGGTTTCTTTCTATTCCCCTCCCCAACTTTGATGATCATCTAAATGGGAAAGAAACGTCAAGTGAAATAGAGTTGATGGAAATATTTGGAGCCCACAGGTAGGTGGCTTGCTGCCCCTTTCACCTGCCTCATCAGAGATGCACACATTGAAGGGTGCATGAGAGGATGCCTAAAAGGTTCTGGCAAAGATTTAACTCAATTAAAGTCTGTAGGAGGGTTCAGCTTCACATCATGAAGCAAACACAGGATGAGTAACTGATATAAAACTGAAAGGCACTTGACTTGTATCTTTTGTCTTTAGGAAGGCAGGAGGTGAATAATATTCCTGCACTGATAGGGTAAGTCTGGCACTGGGCAAATTCTTGTGAAGCATTATGGTTTTTTTGTTGTCAAAAAGGTCATCATCAGCTTGGAAATACAGATTTTCTTCCAGCAGGAAGTCTTTTTTTTAATTATTTTTAAAAAAAACCCCTTCTACCCATCTCAGCATTTCTTTAAATGGAACTGTTACTTCTGTTGATGTGACCTAAATCAGCAATGTCCTGCATAAGAAAAATAACTCACAGTCCCCAGTGCCTCAGAGACGCTTGTCTCGATTGACAGAACGAGAGTCTGTTTCCAGAGAGTTTCCTATAAAAATAGCTAGTAGCAGTTTTCAGAAGTCTGAATTGTTTGGGTTTGGGGTTTCGGGGCCTTTTGGGGATATGGAGTTTTTTGGATAATTTTATTTTTAAGGCAAAAACTCTAAACCATTCATTATGTCAGCAGCGTTATTTTTAATTTAGCACCTCCCTTAAAGTGATTCTCAAAGTAATTTTGGGAGTAAAGCTCATTTGGTTTAAGTCTTCTCACGTGCTGTGTAGGGGGAGAGCTGGAAGAACTCCCAAGACTTTTCCAGACCTTTAGAGCTTTTTTGAAAACCAGTAAGTCCCTTTTCCCCTCAAGCTTTATGACTAAATTATCTCCCTTATGTTACTGTAAGGGACAGAGACCTTTACATGTCTGCATTTACAGGTGGACTCTAAACACCATTGCTCCTTTTCTCTGTAAATATACATATATTTAAAGCCTCATAGCCCCAGTATCTACAACCAGTGGTTGTTGCATCAGCTAACATTACAGATCCCATTTTTTTCCAGGGCAGGGCCCTTAGCATACACAAAGGCACAATGCAGAGAAGATTAATATCAGCTTCTGCTTTGCCATTCCAAGCCCCTGCTAACTGTAAATAATATTTTAGCGAAGATCTTGATGCATCATGATCTATTGTGTTGCAGTGATGATGCTGCTTGTTATGTCTTTAGCAGTGATTTATCATCCTCTGCAATGACACAAATCACGGATGGCTCATGACACTCCAGGATGTATGATCTCTTAGTGGTGGCAGTGATGAATTCTGTGCTTAGATCATAACATTTTGAAACCTGGGATGTGGAGCTGCTCCGTTGCTTTTTACTTCTGAAAGGTACCTAAAGCAATAAAATCCTCTCTTTGTTAACAATACGTCAAGTAGCGCATCTCACCCTTTCACGACAGCTCGATATGGTTAATTTTGGCTAAGCCTCGAAGGGTTATCAGACAACTCCTGATTACTCATTCCTTTTGCTTTTCCCCTACTACCTCCTAACCTTTAATGTCCTCCTCCTGCATTCTGGTCCCAGGGACATATTTTGAAATTCTGCTGCATGTATAATGAGTATAAAATGTTCCTCTAGGAGCTGGAGAAAGCTCAGATGTTTGGGTACAGTAGGCCCATTCCGACACAACAAGCCTACGCTCAAGCTGTGATCCCAACAGAGAAGAAAGCGTTTCAGGTCTGAGCTGCTCTCATCCAGTGAGCTAGTGCCATATCAGCTCTGCTCTGAGGAAGTGGAAGTACTTGCTTTTATTTATTTTTGTCCTGTGGCATCGAAATGCCCCAGGTAACAGAGGACTGAATGGGGAAGGGGGTGTTGAAGATTTTCATTCTTCACTGCTGGGTTCCTGCTGCTGAGACAATGTGTATTTCTTTTAGAAAACATGTAAATTATTGTGAGAATTCAGGTTTTCTGCTTTTAGCATTGACAAAATAGACATGAATATCAAAGGCAAAAAAAAGAAAAAAAAAGAAGAAAGGAAAAAAAAAAATCTCAAACTAATCACAGGAGACCAAATTCTGCCCTTGGTGATGAGCACCTGAGGAACTGCTCTGCCTGTCATTGAGGGACTGTTCAGGCTGCCTTTGCCTTGGGTACAGCTGAAAACCTGGGGTTGAGGACTTACTCCAGCAGCCAATGCTGCCCTCAGGCTTGGACTGAAGCGAAGGAGCCTCTCCTGGCCTCAGCCTTCCTTGCTCTGTGTCTTCCCAGAAGCAATGGGGAAATCAATCGCCCTTTCCTCACCCTCCACCCCAGTGAGGACTTGGACAGGCAGTTGGCCAGCCGTAAAGCACCACTGGTACCCGAAGGCGAGGATCCCCACTGCTGCTGCTTCCTCGGCAGCTGGGACTCTAAGGCAGCCAGAGGGGTGCTGGAGCCCTGAGCCAGACCTTCTCTGTGGAGGAAACTGCTGCACAGCGGGGCTGGGTGCACACCCGCTACCCCGGTGCCTGGGGAGGTGCTGGGGCAGATGAAGGCACCCTCTTCCACTGCTGCAGGAAACCCAGGCAGGATGGCTGAGGCGCCCTCCAGCCCTCGGCCTCATCCTCAAAGTCTGGAGACTCCAAGGTGACTCGTCACCACTGGATGGAGCAAAAGAGGTGGGCGAAGAGAGCCGAGGAAGCCTCCCGGGACGCTGGGCTGGCCGCCTGCCGGCCCTGGCCCCGGCCCCGGCTCGGTTTCCAGGGGAGTCGTTAATAACCCGGAGCCTGCTTTCGCCTCTGTTAGCGGGGAAGGGGCCTCCGGGGGTGCCCCGCTGCCGCTGGCTGCCCAGCCTGCCGGGCCGCCAGCCCCGCTCCGGCACAGCTACTGCCGTCGGGCGTCAGCTCCCCGGGTACCCCACCGGCCAGAGGCACCCCAACGGGCCAACAAGTCCTCGACGGAGGGACCGGCACGGGCGCACCGGCACACCGGCCCTGCCGAAGCAGCAGACTCTCTTGGGGATGGCTGGGGATCAGGTCCGGGATCTGCGCTTCCCCGCCTTGCCGCTTCTTCCCGGCCGCAAGAGGTGGACGGGGTGTCCTCGACCCGCAGGGAGGCTGCTGAGGCGGCGGCGGGGCGGCTGGCCGGGAGTCCCCTGCGGTGACCGAGGCAGATGGAGGAGTGCAAGTGAGCACGTCCTGGCAGCCACTGCTTGACCGTACAGGCTCAACACCCCTAGAAAGGAAATTTCCTATCATTTCTTATTATTTGGGCAGCTCCTGCTCTCCAAAGAGGAAAAGGACAGTGGAAGGTGTGTTGCAGGCAGCAGCAGCGCCCAGGGACAGAAAGGTTGAGAGAGTGGGACATAAACACACACTCCCAAACTGACATCTCAGGTGTGCCCAGAGGATTTCAGCCTCCAGCCCTTCTCTACCAGACACAATCAATCTGGTTTCTTCAAAGCTGTAACAAGGTCAGACTTGACGGCATTTTACTGATACACCATATTGTTATCGAATATTAGAGATCCGACTTTTTTTCCCGTTCCTTCCCATCAAAGAGCAGAAGTCCTAAGCCAGTCAATTAATGTAAGAACTCATTTCACATGAGAAAAGGGCCCTATTTAAGGAAGGAGCTTTTTTCTAAAACTTAGCAAAACAAGATCTGTAATTATCAGCCTGAGACAGCCAAGCATCATGGAAAATTTTACCTCAAGTGGTGAATGTTCAGCCAAGTTAGGATATAACAAAGCAAGATGTTAGAATAGAAAATCCTGGACGATCCTGCTTATAGTCTTCAGTTCTCATTAGTGCCTGTGTTTTCTGTAATACTGTAATTAATTCTATAGTATGATATCATGCTATGATACCGCTGCAGTAGGCAATGTAGTCCTCTCAGAGTTACATTGAACAAGAAACAAATGTATCATAATACATATTTTTTAGGCTACATACTCTGGAGTGGTCAGCTACAAAAACACATAGCAGCCTTTCAACCTGAAGCCTTCCTTATTAACTAGTCTTAAAGATCCAGGTCCAGAAACGGAAACATCCCCCAATGCCTTGCAAAGGTGAGAGAAAACGTTTGAGATGCACCTTCTCATGGTATCACATTTTTTCAGTTCCCAGTGCATAAGTGTGGTTGTCACTGAAATTCTTAACAGTGGGGATTTTACACATACAATAAATTTGTCACATTTACAGTGCTCTGTAAATACAAGTGTCTTTGAAATGTAGAGAGATGCACCAAGAGCAACCTTGTATCTTGTAGCATGTAACACCTTACAATATACTTCTCACTATGTTATATTTCCATACCTCATATTTCACCAAGTCTTTCCAAATTAATCTGTTAAAAATGTTGCAAGAAGGACTGTGCAACTAATTGGGTTACTGAATCTGTATATTGAAAGTATGAATAATTGGATTTGATAAAGAATTAAAATTAGTTAGACTGACCAAAATCAGACAAGAATTAAAAATGAAAATCTAAAAGTGATTTGATTCGGGTAGAGAAAATGAAACATCTTCCTAAGCCAAAACAATTACAATAAAATAATTACAATTAAAAATATTAATGAAAGCCAAGGGATGTAAAAGCTGGGATGACAGAGTGGGAGAGAAGTGCTCCTGTGAGCCAGCATTGCAGCAGCCAGAGCAATTTTGTTAATATGGAGGGCTCGGGTTTAATATTCAATATTCTCCTACTCCCGGAAGAGATGTGAAGCTTCACCACAGCCCTGTTCAGACAACACCCTGGACATGAGTCTACAGTTCGATTGAAGCTGAGTCTCCTTGTCCTCAGCGGCTGTTCTAACCACTGCGCTATTGAATAAAAGGGATTCCCTTGTCCTCGATTTTATAGGAAGCTTTCCCTTTTTTAACAGGTGCCTGAATTTTTGACTATGCTAAAACAGCTAGCAATGGAAATTATGGGACTGGTTTGTCTACCATGTTCTGACGTATTTCTTTCAGCTGAAAGTCTCTGGCAAAATTGACTTGAATTTGGAAATGTTTGAGCTGCCCTGAAATATAATTTATGGAAGCACTTGGTACTTTCCAAAATATGATATGATGGTGATGATGATAACAGTAATGATAACAGTTGTTATTGTGTAGGTAACTCTAAGAGTATTTTCTTATTTTACTTTTAGTTCACTTTTTTTTACTGTCTCCTATTGCTATACCTAACTGCTGCATATTATATTACATGTATTTTCCTATATATTTTGCTTCATCCTTTTCATCCTTTACACTTCCATACATGATGGTGCCCTCATGGCTTTACATATCCTCAGGTGCACAGCCTCATGGCTTTGTTTTTATATTGCCTGGGTCAAATCCTTCACAATGTTACTCCAGTTTCCCTCAGGTGTGATGCTGATAAAATCAAGTTACATCAACACAGAGTTGTGCAATCACGGAGAAAACAGAGCCCTTATCTGTATAATGTCTAGATATATTTTTTTTGTTTTGTTTTGTTATGTCTTTCTCTACACATATCTTTATTTACAGTTTCTTTTTTTTTTTTCTCTGCACCTCATTTTACAAATCTGGCTTCTTTACATTTGGTAGCCATCACTGTGATCTATCTGATCTAGACAGCTGTGCCAAGACAGGGGAGTTTAAAATATTACTATAAAAAAAATGGAAGCTTTTTGCCACACTTGTATTCATTTTAGTGGTTATCACTGTAACAGTTAACAAAAGACACAAAGACATCCATATCCAAAACACAGCATATGAAGATTTAATTTTTTTTTTTTAAATGGCACATACATTTAAATAGCTCCTACTTTTCCCATTTGGCAAGGCCATTGTTGTGGCTAATGTATGTATTTCTGAAAACAATGATACATTTCCAATAGTATCTTCCACGATTTTTTTTCAATGAGCAATAAAGGAGGTTGAGGTGGGATGTGTTTTATCCCACCACATTATATCATTCCTCTTTTTCCTCTTTGTTGGATGGCAATCAGGAACCCTCATGCCAAGCTTGGGAAGCAACAGCATCTGGCTCCTTGGCAGATTCTGCAGGCGGTCTTGTTGCCAGCCTTTAAGCTGTGTCTGGGTCTGCTGCATGGTTTGGCTGCAGATGGGCTCTCTGGGTTGCCTTGTGCTTATGGGTGCCAGTTTTGGCTTACCTTTGATTCTGAGGACTTTACTCATTTTTATTCATTTGTGAATAAGGACCCATCCAAATGCTTCATGAAACCAATATCAGAGTGTACCGATATTTAAAATGAAAAGGGAAGAAGACTGTTTCCCTTCCCCCTCCCCTCCCCAAGATGAAACATTATAATAGCATCTGCAAATGGATCTGGATCTATCAGTATTTCCATTATAAATCAGAGGCTTAGAGCTTAGCCATGAATATTCCTCCCAGAATGAAACGCAATGCTGCCGCTGGTAGGAAAACAGTGCCGAAGGTTTTTTCGGACCACCTAGGCATTCCCACACTTGCTTTTCCTTCCTTCAAGGGGGATCATGTGGAACATATGACAGTCTAACATAAAACATATATCCAAAAACATCTGCACAACAAAAATTGCTTCTTCCTGATGTTTCTGGACACTGAGGTTCAACACAGTTTTGGAGCCACTTATGAGAACAGTGCCTAGGCCTGGAAGGAAAGCTTCAAAATCAGAGATGCGGTGGACATTGAGAGAGCTGTGACTGTGAACACAGCCATCCTGCTTCTCCAACCCACAGACCCTCGAAAGCTGGGAGGGTGCAGGAGGGAAGCACTGTACTCGTCTCCTGCTTCAGCACTTGCTATCAGCTTCTGCTATGCTAGAGGTGCTGCTGGTGAGACCCAGTTTGGCCACCCTTCTGCCTGGATTTGGGCACCCTAGCACCCCCCTGGCAGGAGCTGCCTCTCCTAGAGAAAATGGGGAGAGAGTGGGGCATGGGGAGGCTGTGCTCCCTAATTGAAGATGTCAGGCTGTTGTTGGGGGGAGCCAAGTACCTCTGCCCAGCCAGCAAGTGTGGATACCACTCGGCACAGATGGCCGAGGGGGCTGTCCAATTACCAAATTAAGCCTTCAAAACACAATGTGACTCCCAGTATTTTGGAAGCAACCTTTCTGGTCCCCAGACCCCAGTGTCTGCACCTCCACATGCCCGGCCAGACCAGGAACAGCTTCTTTCAGCCATCTTGAGATGAATGCCTTTGGGGCAACTTGATTTTTTGGGTAGCAATGTTCCCACTGAGCCAGGAGATGTGCGAGAACCTCTCATCTTAGAGAAGTGGGTGGCTTGTGGCTGACAGGAACAGGGGAGTGTGAGGATCTTGTTGGCACCCTATCAGAGTGTACATACGGTAACAGAGGTGTTGGTGCTTGGGGACCAGGGCACTTCCCCTGCCTACCGTTGGGCCCTCTCAGTAATGTTGGGTACTGGGTAATGCTGGGTCACAGCTGCCCGTGCTGATTCCCAACATGACCCTGTTTCCCTGCTGAGTGCTTCCAAGTGAGCAGAGCAGCCTCTGAGCAGCCAGCCAGCCACTGAGAACAATACATGGCAAACCCCCTCCTATTTACAACAGGATCCACAGGTTCCAGTACCAATAATGACCAAAGAAAAATAAAGTAAAAGAAACAACTTTTTTGAAGGGGTATTTCAATTTTTTTTTCACTATACGCAATGTAAAATACCATCTCGCCAAATTTTATCCCCATGCATATCCCGAAGGACTCATGTCAGTGACACATACTGTTACACGAAATCCAACTCCAAGTAATGCAGCATTCAAAGCAGCAGTGCTCTGGTGTCCCTTGCTTCCTTTTCGGATCCTATTTTTCCTGTGTTTAGGAAGGAGGTTTCTTTTCTTTCCGTATTTCCCCGGAGTCTATAGACAGTCTCTGCACGTGATTTGTAACAATCTTTCTTGTGCAATCTCTTCCAAGATTAATCTTTTCACAATACTTTGTAACAATCTTTCTAAAAATCTTATGTTCTTGCCGTCTTTCTTAAGTGAGTCAAGACAAGATGTCAAATATTTTGGTCTAATGGCCAGCACCTTTCTCCTCCTTCCCCCTTTTTCTTGTTAGCAATGCAGGGAGAAAAGCTAAATCACAACAAAATTGTTACAGATTATCTTTTGCAGGTTATTTGGGGAGGGAAAGCGATTCGCCTTTAAAATGAGGGATACTCCCGGTTTGGCGAAAGACTTGAGCACCCGTGCAGTTCCAACTATTTCATTGGGTGAAATTACTTGCCTTTTAAATTAAAGTGCTTAATAAATTTCAAATGTCAGGTCTCGTTTTTGCATATAGGTCAGAACCTTGTCTAAAGTTAATTTCTTTTTCAGGCTGGTAAGAGCACACATTGCAGATCAAAATAATAATCAAATAACCGCTTAAGCTCCTTAATGTGAACCTCTCTCCTCTCCTGCATGAGTAGTAAGAGAATTCATCAGGAAATCACACACTAACCTTAAAAATACAAGCTAATATTATCTCCAAGAAAGCCTCCAACATGACCATAGTCTGAGGGTCCAAATAGCAGAGCAGGTTAAGTGCTAAAAAATGGGATTGGTGAATATTTGTTTATTTGTATCTATATTTAATAAATATAACATTTATATTCTATTTGTATTCAATATTTCATTTGAATTCTCATTCCATGCTGTGTCTTCTGGATATATCTTTGGGGAAGTGGGAGTTGACTATTGTTGGAGTAGGTTGCTCTTTATAGTGTCCTTATTCACATAAAAAACATGAGTGTTTACGTGTTTGCAGTGGTATTTCCTTGTTTACTGTTCTCTTTGACATTTTTCACCTACCCAGAGTGAAACAGAAGGGATACTGTGTGGTTTAGGTGATCAACTCAATACCATGAAGGGTGAATGGCAAATAGGAAACTGTCAACTCAAACAGCTCATAAATAAGGCACAAGACGAAAATCATGAGTCTAAATCATTGACAGCCAAAAGCAAAAACATACCAAAAACGTAATGAATATGCTCCATGCAGTTCCAGCTGGTCCATCAATCATTCACCAACAGAAGTTCTACAACCATGGCAAATAATATTTAAACAAATAGTATTATTGCTAGCTCTGTTGTGTACAACTCCTGTCTCACAGAGGAGGGTTAGGCAGAGATCTCCTGACTGAGTCTGGAGCATGTCAGAGATGCTCCACAGAGATGTATACTGACCCACTCTGCATGTCCAGAGCCATCTCTACCATTTCAGGTCATTGCTGTATAAGCACAAAAGGACGGAATTCAGTCATTGCTGCTGGTGGTTTGCTATGGATTTAGGCACAACAGTTGAGAAAAGCATCTTTATTGCTAGTTTCATTGTCCAATTTCTAGTGGGCCAAGGAGCACAGCACAAAAGCTGTCATCCCACTTGGTTCTCATCACTCTCATATCTGGCACCAACAGTTGAGGCCAAGGACTGAATGAGCACAGAGGATGAATCCTACTCTGAATGCTTGCAGATCAGGACTGAGATATGTTGAAAAAGCAATGCAAGATGCCTGCACACCTCCTTCTTTCATGGTCCTGTTCTACGGGTAAAGAAGGGAATTATGATCCTATAGGGTTAAGACTCTTCTAACAGTTTTGACATTCTCACTGATGGCTTGAGAAGATGACCAGGTTTAAAAGCTATGCTCCAGGAAGGGACACTTCTGGAGTAGGTTGGTCTTTGGGCTAAAAGTAGCTCCTTAACTTCTTGCCCACGCATAATTTTTTTAAGTAAAATTTGGGGAAAGCCCATGACAGATATTTTATTCATTCTTTAGTTTGATTTACAAGCTGTGCTTTGCCCTGCTTTGAACAATCATCTGTAGAACATTTAATCAAACACCTTCTTACATTTTTCAGTGGGGCTTATCTTTTGATTTCCCTCCTGTGGCATTTTTACCTGCAGACTTAAGGCTCTTACCATTTGCCAAGACACATCCTTAACTGCTCACTGGGCAACAACGCATGCACACATGAGCAGCAGCTGCTCCTTTATGTGCCTGGAACAAGCAAAACTTGGAAAGTCAGAAGAACCATGTAGTGCGGTGCGATGTATGCAGAACCAGGGTATTTGCCACACAGCAAGCCAGCTATGCACACGTTGGCCCTGCAAAATGGCAGAGGCCCTCTGTACTTTCTATCCCTGCCCATTTTACTCTATTTTTCAGCTAGGGCAAGGTGGCCCAGCATGCATCAAGTCTCCTCTGTGTCCCCCAGCCATCCTGCCTGAGGAATGGAGGAAGAGAACAAATCGTCTGTTCTGGCCCTGGTTCCTGAAGTAGAGCAGCCAACAGCCAAAATCACAAGTAAAATAAGTAAAACAATTTAAGTAAATCTTCAGATTTTGTTTTTTTTTTCTTTTGTTTCTGGTGGATTTTTTATTATTTATTCTACTGTATAAGCTACCTCTTGTTTTCATTTTCCACAAATTTAGCAAACTTACTGCTTTTACAGCTCAAGTTTCGCCCAGTCACTGAGCTGCGTATAGGGTTTGCTTAGCTTTGGACTTGTGTGTTAAACAAGAATTAGGAAATAAAAGGCATATTATTAGGGTTTGGACTTTCTGGATTTGGAGTCAACACAGCTTTACTGCCCACTCCTGAAGGAGGAGGACGGAGAGCAGACTGCCTTCTCTTCACATTGTAACCCAGTAAGTTTGCTCTTGAACTCCAAAGCAGGTACATGCTGCCCATCTGACCTCTTTCACAGTCTTGCTTTCAGTCCTTGGCTAGAAAAACCCTTCCGTTCTGTTCCACAGCAGCAGGATAGGGTCCAGGATGTTTAAATCCTCAATGCTTTCTGTTATTTCCCGACAATACCCGATTCATTGGGCCAAGATTTGAATACCCATCTTCCTCGCACCATTTCACAAAAGGCTTGGATCCCAAGAATAGGAGAAACCACTGCAATACAACAAGGACATATAAATATGAATGTCAAACTGCCCCATCAATGAAATGCTTTAAAATGCAGGGAGTACCATGGTGCAGTGGGCCACAGAAACACAATGAAATGATAATGAGGACAAGAAGAGATGAAGACCACCCACCAGTAGTTTTATGACTGTGTCTTGGAACGACAGTTCTCAGCGGGGCCATTGCGATTGGATGCCATTGTCATTGTTAGCACATGCTAAAGTAGCAATTGTGCACGGACATTTCAACTGTTGCCTCTGACAAACAGCAGCCAGACTATTTATGAACAACCCCCAACCCCATTCTTGTGCATTTGGCTGCATCTGTAGGTAAGAGAGGATGGAAGACTGCTACTTTGTTCTGACAGGTTTTCCCATAGTCACTGTCTGTGATTTCTTGCATATGCTTAATTTTCTGAGGAAGAGGAGTTATTTACTTTGGCTCCTTCCTAGCAAGCTCTCCAACATTAATCTTCGCATACATAAGCTTCTGCCCCACTTATAGCTGTAGTCTCCTTCATGCTCCAGGGCGTTTACCCTTTTCCTAGAAAAATACCCCAACATTTGGGATTAGGATGTCAGAACAAACTTTTCTGGGTCTTAGTTGTGCCCTTAAGACAGAACTTCATGGAGGAATGAAGGAGGAAAAGATGAGGCGTGAATACGCCTGATATCTTGGTTCGCTCTGTTGAGTAGGTGCACGCACAGGATCAGAGCATCTCCCAGAGGTCTTGGTGTTGGTTTCTGCCTCCCCACCCCTAAATGTTGCCATTCATTGTCTTGGCAACTCTCACCAACACCTCACCTCTAGCATGGGGCAGAAGGGACACAGACAGAGTGTACGAGAATTATGTCCCGCCCAACTTCCATGTCAGAAGCAGTTTGGCTTAAGATGTAGGTAAGCAACAAGTCTTCAAAACAACAATCCAAATGCAGGTCTTTCCTGTTTTATAACCCTGCTAGAAAACTACAGTCAAAAAATGCAGCCTTTTAGGTTTGCTCACTCTTTCATACATATCTATAGATTTCACAGCACCCTGCCATCTTGCCTTTAAGTCTCATTGTATTAAGAAACTTATCTGAAAAGCACTTGATAACTAATATATCTCTAATCCTTCACTCTTCAGATCCTGTCATAGCATGTGCAGCTGAGAGAGGCTGTTCACATGAAGGTGCCACCATATCAGGACATCACTCTCAAAGCTTTCATCATGGGATGTCATTGAAAGGTGCCACCTTCATGGTCAAGAAATACCTGATTTATCGATTAGGCATTCCTTCAGTAGTCATTTAAAGTGAACATGTGGGGTTTTTTTGTGGTTTGTTTTTTTTTAAACTTCCTATGTTTTACCAAGAAGACAGATATAGCACAGCTCAGAAAATAAGCAGTTGTATTATTCTTAATGGCCAGTGCAGAAAAAATCTGTTTAATTTGTATGCACGTAATGGTAGAGGAAGCTGACTCAGAGTCAGATGTTAACAATAGGTGCTTCTTGATGGCCAGATTTAAGGGACTGTAGGAGTACTGAGAGGTCTCCGGCATGGACCAGAGCATTGAGTGTCTGGGTGTTGTTCTACGTGTTGTATATCCCCTTTATAAAAAGACAGGGAATTTTGTGTTCATCCCTGAAAAAAAGGGACAGAAAAATAAAGGGGCTAGAGAGGAAGAAGGAGGGTAAGAGGGATGCATGGCAAACAAATGCACAGCTGAAGGCACAGTCAACCCACCTTACTCACCACTGTGGTGGTCATTGCACATTCAGGCCTGGTTTTATCTTGCCAAAGCTTTGGGAGGGGACCTGAGACACCTCCCTGAGACGTACCTTAGATAAATGATGTAGTCAATGAATAGATTGAAGAGCAGCAATTTAATAAGACTTTAATAAACTTCATATAAGAGTGCCTTCTATCACTTCCCATCCAGCCTCAAAATGTGGGGTCCTGCATTATCACAACAGCGTGGATAAAGAGCAGGCAGCCAATTTTCCTGGCTCAGGAAGCTTCTTAACAAAATCTTTGTTAAACTGACAATCAGAAAATATGTAGCTAGAATCTGAGTGGAGTAGCAACTCCTGGAGCAGCTCATAGGCAGGTGGTGGCTGTGGCTCTTCAGGAGAGGTGTGCTCTGCCTCTGTGACTCCCCTGTACGTCTCCTGTGTGGGGCTGATAGCTCAGGATTGGCAGTAGAGCTTTTGAGCCGGAGGACTGTCGATGTAATACAGGCTTCTGCTTCTGGAGGCAAGAGACAGAAAGGCCTGCACCATGAAGTTGTGTAGAATCATCTGCATGCCCACACCAAATCCCATCCCACTATGGTATGGAGGAGAGGGACCCCTGCATAGCAGATGTCATCTGCTGCATGAGCACCTCTTGTCCATCTCAGCTTTCCAAGGCACCAGGTAGGGAGTGTGTGTCCAGTGATTCTCTGGCATGAACGAGATTCTGGTTTGTAGATTCTGTATAGGAAACTCAGCCTTTCTGTCCAACACAACTTTCCAGCTGTAAAGGCATTGGATCCACAGTGGCTGTAGAAGTGATTGGGAATAGCGTGGGAAACTAGAATTTCCTCTCACTCTTGGTCCTTGAACTCATCACTCCTTGCACCATCCCATGACTTCTCTGAAATTCTAACCAGTGAGTACTTTGGTCTGCAGTGGAAATGTGGTGAAGTGCGCTAACAGGGGTCTTTCATACCTCATGGGATATTTACTGCTGTGTAGAAACAGGAAGAGTCACCTCACAGCAGAATATGCTTTCTTTGACAGGCATGGATCCTCGGACTGATGTTTCCAGATCTCAGAGCCCCTGTTTCCTTTTCTGCCTTGTTAGTTAAAAGCTTCTCTTTGGTGCTAGCCTAAGTGAGAACTCAGAAATTCACAAACATGCATCAAGGACACTCAGCAAGACCTCATGGTGTGGGCTGTCCCTTTCCCCATTTGACAGATTTCCCAGTTGAGGCACATGTTGGTGGAGTGGCCTGTCCAACAGCATGCAGGAAAATTTCTAGTAAAACTGAGAAAGGAACTCAGTGGCGTTGACTCAAATTTCTCCGCCTTAACCCTCACTCTTTCCCCTTTGTCCTTCCTTCTCGCTGAATCTCCATTCTTCTTAATGCCTCACCATACAGAATCTACAGGCCTTATCATATGAAAAAGAGGACACTTGTGGCTGTCTGTTTAAATTCAGCATAGCTGTAAGAACAGGCAACAAGAAATGGGGTTACAAACAGCCAAGCAAGTTCACACATGTTAGTTATGTCCAAAGAGAGTTGCTCTCCTGTGTTACAGTGTGCTCCACTCATCTGTGCAGCTGTGCATCTGGCCTTTTGTTTCTCTACCTATTCTCATAGGTGACTGTTGTAATGAGGAATGACAGAGCTGAGGAGCTGACGAGCAGAAACCTCCCGGATGGGGTGAAGCGCAGGACTCGCATGAATAAAGCACTTGAATCAAGGGAATCTGGAAAGATATTAAAATACATACAAATAGATAAATAGTATGAGGAACGCTATCACATCAACCCTGATTTCTGGCAGTCCTCTGTATGCATTCAGCTTTGCATTGGGCCCTATAACAAATCTCTCCTGTTTATTCCATATGCATCCAGATACTGTGATGGGGACTATATAGTAGCTCTCTTCGAGCACCTGATCACCATTGTATGACTGGTCTCTCCTTTGGACTGTGCTGATCTTCTCTGTCTTCAGTACAGCTCGTTCTCTGCGCCAAGCACAGACCAAGCCACCTAGCAGAGTATTTTTCAGACTCTGTGGCTGATCTCTAAATGGTGGGTTTGATGCTTTGTAGAGGAGATTGGAGCCTGGCTGCTAAGGAATGTTTATTTCTGTGTTGTTGCCTAATCATTGTCACAGATGATTCAGCAAGAGCAGAACCGCCACTCTGCCTGAAAAAAAAATTCTGCTGCGGCTTGCTCTTGTTCAGTTTGGAGTCAAAATGAACAAAAAGATGTAAGAAGCCATCCTTGTGCTCCCAGAGGGTACTTTCCTGCATTTTGAGGGAGGAATATTGAGCTAAAATTGGAGAAACTGCACAGGTAAAATAAAATAACTAACATAATTAATGGCTTATGTAAAGCAGGACTAACGTTGTCTGTGGGATGTTTTACTGTCTGCAAAACCCCAGAGACCTAACAGGTACCTGGAATTCCACGTCTTGGTGTTGTTTAGTCAATTTTCTCCTGCCATGAGGAGGTCAACAGTCATGTACCTTCTGTGTTGGACACTGTCAAGCCTTGTTTACTGTCATTAGAAGGTCCCAAGAGAAAGCTGGTGAGTTTTTGGCAGTTTGTGGTAGAGGAGAGAGCTACAGCTGCAGAGCAGTTGTTGTCATAACACCTATTCATCATTATCCCTCCCATCATGAATCACCTCCTGATAACCAAACGCTTTTTGTTTACATCCATCACATCTAGAAAACTCGTGCTTGGCTTCCAGGAATCACATCTCTACCTGGGAAAACTCTGGCCGGTTTCGTGCCAGTATTTCTTCCCCAAACCCAGAAAATTCTCGGTCTCCCTGCTGAGAGAACAGGGACAGCTTTTGAAATGTTTTGTTCACTTCCACTTAAAATTCAACCAGAGTATCTAAATTAGGAATGCTGCTACATTCCATCTCAGAGAGCAGCAGCGCTCTGTTACAAAGAGGGACTTCTTCTCCTTCTCGTCACCCAGAACCTTGTCTTTCTGGGTTGTCTTGCCCATTCACCTAGGTGGAAAGCTCAGCAGGGGGTCTGTGTTGTACCCATCTTTCTGTATCTGGTACAGCCGGAGCACTATGTCAGAGACGCACTAATACACAAGAATAATCAGCTCATCAAATCAGCTTCATTAGTTGGAGCTCGAGAGCACAGCTCCGCTGCCCAGCCCCGCAGACACGCAGCCTGCCTCACCGCTCCATCTGCTGCAGCCAAGCAGGAGGGGTCTGCCCATTCGGCTGTTCACGCAGAAATGTAAAAGCCCGGGATCACTGGGGGTACTTTGAGCATGTGCCGTGTCCATGCCTGACACATGTCACCAGAGGACTGCTGCTACTCCCCTGTCTCTTGTACATAAAACCAAATCCAACTCCAGAGCGCCAGCGATTAAGTCGCTAGAGTGAGGTTTTAGGGCACTAACGCTTTCCCTGTGTTTTGGGGGGAGGGGAGTGGGGTCTGGTCCAAAAAATTTACCTCACATTGCTATTGCAATGTGGACTCACGGAGGCCACCATGAGCTGCTGGTGGGTGGCCCTGCAGCGGTGACTCTTGCTGGGAGAGGAGAGAGGCGGCAAGGCAGAACCTGATGGAAGGTGGCTTGTTCTCCGAGCAGACTCAGGGCTCTGCAATCCCCGTGTTTCAGTAGCAGAGGAGCGGGACACCAGCAGGTCACGAGTTTCACAGATTTGTTCACTGCTTGGAATTTCTAAGCGAGAGTATTTATGGATAGCTCTGGAGTTATTTTTACAGGAATGGCTCTGTAACTAAGCATATCAGAAAAAATCAGGCCACCATATAGATGAAAAGGCAGGTGGAGAGGGCTTCACTTGAGAGTATCCACCTTGGGAATAGATAGGTGTAAGCACCTACCAGACGCTTGCTATGAAAACTCCTAGGGTCGGTTATCTTCACAAACACTCTTCTTCAGACAATGATGAATAATAAACACATGTATAAATCTCTCAATCTTTGATATTGCCAAGGGTCTGTGCAGAAGTATCTGTTGCTTACACTCAAGTTCTCTCTCTCGCTTTCTCTCTGTGTATTTATAGCATGGATGGAGATACAGTCTCAGAAAATGTAATGACATGTGACATGCAGGATTCATATGTATCTAGGCAGTATGGGAATGTACCATGTAGGAGGAGATTTAACACACTGCTTGGCTCCTAATACCCATTACTTAAGCATAATAAGGCGCATTATGGAAGTAGATAAGGGGGCTCCCCACCGTGCCTAAGCATTAGAAGACATATGTTTATCGTGTACCTGTATTCTCCCTTTGCTTTATGTCATTACATTAAAGTCGATTCATGCAATACTGACTGAACATTTCCACTGGCTTGTCAAAAATGCTCTAGGCGTTTGCTTCTAGAAGATGATCAGTTTTCACAAGAAAACAATGATCAGCTTGATTCCGCCTCTTCCATGCCATTATCAAATATTTGGTAATGACTCCAACCAGATACCAATTCAATGCTATGATAAATCACCTAGTGTTCAGGAGAATTTCTCTGCTGATTTGAAGAGAGTCAAAAGTCAGTATTCTGTCCTGGAGTTACCTTTGTAACTCTCGCAAGATGAGACAGGGAAGCTTTGGTTCTAACGAAATGTTTTTCCAAAATAATAACATGTTTGGGGAAATATTTAATATCCACAATATCTCTGCCACTGAGAGGAAGTGTCTCAAACAGAAAGGATCAACCCTCCCTTGTTTCCATGTTGCAACCTGGTTTTAACAGGAGCTGTATCCTACAAAAGGATACAGAAAAGAGCTGTCGAGGGATGTTAATATCATAGTTCAAGCAAAAATGCCTATTTTTCTAACCAAGGTTTGAATTGCATTGTAAAGATAGACGCTGGAATGGTTGACAGCTTTAACAAGAAAACTGTGACTGCAATTCTAGAGCAAACCATACATCTTGTGAGATCAAGTGGAATGCTCTGTACAGATGCCAAGAAGAGCTGAATTTGTAAAGCCTGTTTTTTTTATTAGTAGTTAATGGTGTATATTTAGCACTGAAAAGATCGTTTGACAGCACATCAGTCTTGCCAGATATATGAGTAAAAGGAAGCTCAAAACCCCACATTTGTGTGGGGTCTTTCAATCTGTAATTTTAGGAGGAACCAACCTTCCGGATGCGAACTCTGCTAACTAGATGGAAAGACTGCCATTGATTTCCATGGACTTCAGATCAACCATAAGGAGAGGAAGCAAAATGCATGCTAGGATGTTTCCTTGGTTATTTGCCTGTCCTTTTAAATGCTATATGTGACATTTTAAAGTTCAGGTGTTAAAAAAGGAATGATAGCTTCATGAAGGGTTTGTCAGTGAACTGCAGAGTTTAGAAGGCTGTTAAAAATATGAATATAAATGTCTCTGTGCACACACACTACAGGGACAGAATTTAATTTAGCTGGAGCTGGTGGTACCTGACACTTTCTGCTATGAGAGCCTGTTTTCAGTTTTCTATAACTTTGCCAAGTTTTAACCATTCAGTGTCTACCTCACACTGAATATTTTGCATCTCTTGATTCCACCAGCAAGGTGGTGAAAAGCTACCCAGTACTGCAGAATGAGGAAGGCAATCAGGGGATCTGGCCACACAGGAGAGGGAGTAAGTGACAGTGAGAGAAGCACGCTATGGACAAAGGAGCAGACAAAGTGAAATGGAAGGTAAATCAGATGGGGGCAGCCAGACACAAGAGAGAGTGATGGGGTGGGGTGAAGGGCTAGGCCAGCAGGACAGGCAGCCTGGGAGAGAAATACAGGAAAGGATGAGGAATAAAAGACCCCCAAAGCAATCTAAGCAGTAAATCCTTGAATCACGCATCCATCTTCTTTAGTTGTGGGTTTTTTTTTTCTTTTTGTTTTTTTTTCTTTTTTCCCCAGGCTAAATAAAATGATTTATGTAGCATCAAGCATAAGGGGGCCCCATTCTCCACTGGCTGGTAAGCATTTCTGTGAGGAACACAACGGGAGCAACAGCAAAGAAGATGCCTGTTGTAATTTCAAAAGCCCTGGGAATGACTCGTTGGTCAGACTGCTGTCAAGAAGAAGAGTTGCTTATCACAATTGCTTGCTTTCTTTTCCCATTGAGATTGCAGTTTTATATTAATTTTCCAAGTACTAGGAAGAGGTGACAGGACCTCAGAAGAAGGCAGAAGAGCTGAGAGTGTAAAGGTAGGGCAAGGGCAGGCAGGGGCAAACAAAGACACACAGTGAGGAGAAAGACAAAGTACAGATGAGGAAAGAGAGCAAGTGAGGAGATGTAGAAAGGGGAGGAACCACCAGCTGGGGGACAAAAAGCCAGCTAACAAAATCTCTCAGTGTTTGTAGCTCTCCCCAGCATATGTGTATGTTCACTGTGCAAACACTTTTTTTTTCCCAGAGGTGCTTCTTCTCCTGCATACAGGGATGGGTGCAGTGTCAGTGGGAACGACAGCTGAAGGGCTCAGTGGGTAGATACTGATATGCAAAAGGATGTACCCTTGTACACCACGTTGATAGAAATACTTGAGGAAAATCTTGACTCCTGTGTTCTTACTCTCTAGCTGCTATGTTTAAAGCCTGATTTCCAGGAAAGCAGCACACATTTCCTTGTCCACTGATCCTGGGATCAGAAGGACCCCTGCCTGGGGCAGGGTGAAAGTTTCTCCTGTTAAGGTCCACAAGCACACTGCTTATTGCATCTGTTTTGTGGAGCTGTTCACGTGAGGTCCCACTAACACCCACTCTCCTTCTGAAGGAGCCTGCATCTGCCTGTGTCCCTGATCCACAGAGTAATGGTAAGATTATGCTTGTGATTGCTTCCTTGTTGCACTGCTGCTGGGAGACACATCATGTAGGCAAGGAGGAGTCCTTCGTGCTCTAACAGCATTTACTCATTGCAGGAGGTTATTTTGGAAGTGCAAGGAATCACACAATTCCGGCACAAATGCTTCCAGGAGATGTTGCTCTTCCTGCATCTGTTCTGAAAGGGAACAGAAAAGGGGAAAGGTAGCGGGAGGCTTCTAGCCAGTCCCATTAGCTTTTGTAAATGAATTCTCTAACAAACACAGCCTTCTCCTTGCAGCATGCATTTTGCACACAGAGTGCACCATGTTCATGCGCTTGTCCCTGTTTATAGTTGCCCGGCAAGGAATTAGGGGGAAAAAAAGAGAAACGCATAAAAATGCCGCCCCGGATTTGTTGGTGAACAAGTTATTTGGAGTCCTGGCTAATTATTTTCTCTGATGGATCTGTCGCCCAACCTTGATGGCATTGTCTCTGTGTGTGGACGCCATAGGAAGATACTAGTTTTGTTCCATTTTTTCCTATTCTGAAATTATCCACACACATTCCCTAAACATGGGAGGGATCTTAGAATGTGAGTTTTTTCCAAATGGCTGCAGTAGCCCTTCTACGTCTAATCTGTGTGTGTGAATACTTATTTCCTAGCAATGACACCATTCCTCTGATGTATGCAATCGTCTGTGGCAGTTAGGCTGCTTTGTGTGACACGACCCTAAGTGATGACCAAGGGAAGAGAAGATACAGATATATGGGTGGAACAGAGGAAGGAGGCCAGCCAGGCTGACTGCTGTGATTTAAACATCTCTCAGTTGTGAAGAGGTCATGGCTTCTCCTGCTTGTCTCACTTTTGCTTTCACAGATAGTCTGGTGACTACAACCACCACCACCACCACAACCTTGGTAAGTAAATAAAGTCCATAACACCAGCAGAGGGAATCAGTAGTTTTTATTCACTAAAATATGCGCTTTTTTTTTTTTTTCTCTTAAAAAGCTGTAGTCACACAGCTGTAGTCTGGACTCCCACGTTTCAGCTGTTCCCTCTGTCCATAGGCAGAAGTAATGCGTCACTTTCTGAATTGTTTCTTTAAAAAAAAAAAAAAAATCAGTTAATCAACAGCATCAGTAATGCCAAGTGGAAAAGATTGGCTTGGCTCCAGCCAAGAAAGACAGCGTCACCCCTGCAAGCGTTAGCAGGTAATAACTATGAAGCTTAGCGTTGTTTTCAGCACATACTGTCCCCTCTCAGCCCTGGAGGGAAGAGGCTGGCCCACTCGACCAGCACCCAGCTCTGCTCCAGTGCACCAGGACGTGATTCACAAAGCCCAGGTCCACCTGGGCACCGAATAGAGCCGATTTTGTTAAAATTTAAGAGACACTTAAAAGACACATTCAAGGAGGCTGCTGCATGCCCTCGGAGCTGCAGTCCAGCCACAGACAGGGCAGGAAAATACTGCATTCCCCAGCAAGACGCACAGGATTTCCTGCAGCAGGTCAAGAAAACATACCTACCCATTGTCCCCGCCATGTCACGGGGAGTCCTTGTGCTCCGCCAGGGACAATGTCAGTTCCTACCCTGGCAACCAAGGAAAACAAGAAAAGTTGTTTGGCATTTTACGCAAAGCTGCTGCCTGTCTCCCTCACTAGAAAGGCCCGGCATCGGGAGAGATGGGCTTCCTCATGGCTGCTAACGAACGACCTTCGCTGGCTGTTGGTTGGCCACTGGGATGGAAAATGTGTGACAGCCCAAGGGAAAAAAGAGCTATATTTAAGACAAACAAATGTTTGGAAGGGAGGCAGCAGAGAATGGACACCAGTCAGCTCTTCAAACATGGTGTGGACTCCTGTCCTTGGCTGGGGGCAGCAGGCACACTGGGGCACAGCACGGCTCAGTGGCCTTGCTCAAGAACGGACTAAGCAGCCCAGGAGGACCGGTGCAGTGTCTTTTGGGTCAGGGTTGGGTCCAGCTATGATGAGGGGGCTGATGGCGATGACGGCCTGTTCCAGAGGCACGGGGCCAATGCAGGAGGCCATCTCACTGCCCTGTAGCAAGCCTGGGGCCAGGCTCAGTGACCACTCTTCCATCAGTCCCGTGCTAGCTATAGAGCAGGCTTCGTATTTCCCTGTCCTGATGTTCAGTGTATTTACTGCTATTGTTGCACTTTTTTTCCTCTAAAATCACTCTAACATTAAAAGAACAGTCATAGAAGGGAAACTGCAGTCTTAGATTCTTTCAAAGCCTGGGAACCGAGAATTTTAATGGGTGTTGAATGCATAGGAACACTCCACATCCTGCTGGACCTCAGAGATGTGGCACAGACCACGCCAGCACTTGTCTCTGAAGCACTCCAAGTACAGTCCCTGTCAGCACAGGTTGGATCCTGACCCGCTTTGGAGCCCTGTGGTGGAGGTCAGGAAAGTCTCAGCTTTGATACTGCTGGGCTGGCACACCTCCAAGACTAAAGACACTATTTGCTTCCTGTAATGCTTTCGTGAACCTGCGTTTGCTTTTTGTCATAACACCAAGCCAGCAAGTGCAGGATGAGGCAGAGTGCCTGGAAGGCAGATTATAAGAAACTGAGCATTTCACTACAGCTTAAACCAAAGAAATTCTCACTCTGACCCTTTAAAATAAGGTCATCTCAAAATGCACATGGAAAAAGTGTAAATCAACTTATTGTTAACAGTGACACACGGATATGTTTTTGTTTTTATAGTGATAGTGAGAAAATCTCTGAAAAGTTGACTCAAATAAAAAAGTATCAGACTGTAAGAGCTGAAAAAACACACACCCAGTGCACAGGACATTACCTCTGGGCTCAACAAACGATTTTTCCGTTTCTGGCTAAAACGCACATGTCCCTTCTGGTCTTGAAAAGTCAGCTTTTTCTATGTTTCAGTGCCCCCTAGAATAGTAGAATTTTTGTTTGAATAATATTGGTTATTTGCTTGAAGAAGGTTTGTTAATAAACCTCAGCATAATGTGAAGGTGCAAATACCTACAATATAGCCCTAGAGACAGAAGTGCATATAGGCCCCGGTCCTAGGCTTCAGAAGTTCTCCTACCATGATATCAGGTGTGGACTCAAACTGCCACGAAACTGAGCTGTGTCCAGAGCCAGTGTTGCTGTTTGGCAAGGTTCTCAAAGCGTATCATGTAGAAGGCTGTCCATTCAAAGAAAGGGAAAAGGGACACATACAAAGAGATTTCAAACATAAACTACTGTTAGATTTAAAAAAAAAAAGGCAAGAAAAAAAAAAGCTGAAGAGTGTTTGTCCAGGAAGGGGGAACATGTGTCTTTAAATTTATCATAGATAAACGGGCAGAGGGAATAGCAGCCAAGATTTCCTTGTCTGAGAGGCTGAAGCTAATACTGTCATCTGTGGTTAAGACCCATTTGTCAAACAGAGTATGCTGAGAATAAAGAAAATCAAGTCCCCCTTCCCTTTTTAATTTGACTTAATTAGCTGTAATTCCCCTTACTGAAATAAAAGCATTTCCAATTGCAGGACGCATTCTGTGCCCTTACTTTCCCTAACACAAATACATAGCTCCGCATGGAGGGAAACCAAAAGCCGAACAAATGTGCTGCAAAAACAAGATGCTCCAGTACATGCACCTCCTTTCTTGGGAGAGGAGGACAGAACAAACAACACGTGGCAGATGTTAGCCACACAGTTCAGTGCCCTACTGGGAGGCATGCAAATACTATAGTGATATACAAGCTGGGAGAAGCTACACAGGAGAAAACAGTGCACTTGTATGTATGTCAGATATGCCCCTCCATAGCTAGGAGGAGGCATGCACTCATAGCACGGCATGGAGTACATAACACAATTATAATTGGGTGCAATATGTTCACAGCATTTAAAAAAGCGTTGTCTTAAAAAACTGAATGCCACGTTCAGATGGCTAAAATTCCCCATGAGCCCCTGTGCCTACTGCTTCCTACTGGCTGCTTCTGGTCCTTCAGCGGTGCGCAGCCAAGAGGAAACTTCAGGGCACAGATGGAGTTCAGGCTAGACAGTCCATAACCTTCACTGGATCCCGCTGGCATCCTGTGGTGCGAAACCTGCATCCCAGAATTACTTGGAGCAGTCGTCCTCCCAAACCCAATGAGCACATTTGCTTAAAATAGTCGCTTGCAAAGGTGTGGCGAGGCCAGCCTCGGGGCTCTCAGAATTGCTGAGGGGGACTGTGAGCCTCAGAATATCCTTGTAATTCATCTGTAATGTTAAACTTTAAATAACTGCCTTCTTCTTTCACTCCTTTCTACCTCGGCTAAGAAATGCGACACGCACTGTGTAAAGGGACTGTCACCAGCTGTTAATAAGAAAGCAGCTTTAGCTTCTCTCCGCTTCTCTTGTTCACACGTAGACAGTGTTGGAAATCAGTGAAAATGGGTGTAGCCCCTCTGCTACCACCACCGCCACCTCCCACAAAGAGAGCAAGTGAGAAAGGGAAGAGGAAAGGTTGAAGAAATGGGCTGACCTACTTAGGTACTGCGAAGGACGAGCATGCGGGCTCCAAGTGCTGGGATGGCTGCGCGCGTTTGTTCTGGGCACCTACTGTTACCCTGGCATCCCTCCAAACAAATGGCTTTACACCCAATTCCAAAACAGCTCCTTCCTCCTCCTCTTCAAAATATGCCCTCCCCACCGTGCACGCTCTCCCTGTGATCCTTACCGCCTTGGTTTCAAAACGGCCCCTTCCCTGAGCAGGCAGCCAGCCCCTGTCTTCTCACCCACCTGTTAATACCTGGCCTCCTGTTTGTCACATGGCAGCTCTGGGCTTTCAACCATCATTCCCCCCCCTGCTCCTGTGCCGCAGCCACTGCTTCCGGCATGGGCCACCTGTCCCTCCTGTCTCAGCTGAGAGAGGACAGGACCTAACTGCAGGGTAGGTGGCTGTCAGCGAGCGGACCCGGCTTGCGAGGAGTGCTTTCCAGAAGCAGGAAGGAGAGAGGAGGCAGGTCTCCTTGCTCTCGGGAGCCCTGACTCAGACCCCTTCCCATGTGTCGCACACTGCTCCCTCCCCTCCGCTGGCTCTGAGCCCCTGAGTGGCATCACTCGAACCCTGTGAGGTAGCCAGCCTGAAAATTATACCCACTGGGATCTGGCCAGTTTGCAAAGCCTAATATCAGCGATTGCAAGGTGGGTTCAGCACGCTCAGGCGACACGGAGATTGCATTATAAACCTTTTTGGATTTAGATAGCAAATGATCCTTTTGCTCTTCAGACAGTATTTCTGGCAATTCGGAGCAGTTACAATTGCTTGTCAGAACAACCAAAAGTGCTTCCCTGGCAGCATGGCATATCTTACTGAGAGACTGGAAGAACCTTCTTTGGTTTCTATATAAAACCCGCTGATGACTCATACAGGACTCAGAAATTGTCCTAGTTAGAGATAAATGGGAAGGCACACTGCAGATCTGGAGAGTGAAGCTTGAGTCACGGAACTGGAACTGGGATCAGAAGGCAAACTTCCCCAAAGTTCAGGGTCTTAGGGAGACAAGGAGGGGTGTGTTTGCATTTTTCATGCAAGCACCACATTTGACATTTCTTCTTTCTCTTTTCCTCCCCACTTCCTCATTGAATGTGTTCTGGAATACAATCAGTCTCATAGTTCCTTTCGTCTACTCCCTCTGCCACCTTTTGTCTTTGCTTCGCATCCGTGATGTCTCAGAGGCAACTAAAAGAGCTTCCACTGAGTTCCACATCATCTTCGGTCCCTCACCAAAGATTACGTAATGACGCTGCACACACAAACCACAGTGAAAGATCATTGCTAAAGGTGACAAAACCAAGTCCTGAGAAGCTAGAAAAGAGCAGTACTAAGCTGGCTGGTGGAGCTTCAGTTTGGCCCCTCTTTGCGTACGCACGTTGCAGCAGTCTTTAATTACATGAGCATAATCCTGCACTGTTTGTCCCACAGAACCCCTGCCTCATCCAGCTCATGGAGCAGGCGGCGCTCGCTTAATGAGCAGCTATTTATATTGGGTCTGTGCTCAGCGCAAGACCCTGTGCCTTGTTCACTGGAAGCTGTTCAGACCCCAATGTGAAGATGGAGCAATTCACTTTCCTCCAGACTCTTCTAATGTACTTACCACCGTTATATCGATAGGCTTCATTTTCACAACACCTTTCAGAGATGAGGAGGTGGAATTATTCCTGTTTACAGCTGGTGGATTACACAACGAGATGAGAAGGGTCCAGTTCTAAAAGGTGACCCCTGTTGGACTCCTGGGCTTTGTGTGCTCCACACATGGGCTCCCACCTGCACGTAGGACCTCAGGACTTCTGCACAAGTCTGTAGTAGGTAATCTTAGTATTCACTGTGGAAAACCTGCTTTCAGTGATTTACCTTATATCATGGAAGATTTTTTTGAGCCTTCTGGGATTTTCTATGCAAATATTTTCCAGAAAGACATTCTCTCAGCAAAACCTTTACAGCTCTTGCATACTAGTTATCCAAACTAGCTAATTTTAAAATATTAATCTCTCTAGGAGTCATTTAATATACCCTTCAGTTATTTGTAGATTGGAAAGGACTTTCACATCTTCATTTGATACTAATACGTTGTCCCGCTTCTTTCCAAGTAGAATGAAAATACGCATTGAGTATTTCCATACCATTAACAATGTTGGCACATCCCCCCCCAACACCCAATAATTCCTTTTGCTTCTAAATAAATCATTCTTTATCTTCTCAGTGTGCTGTTTCTCCGGTTCTTTGTACTTACTTTGCTTTTGTTAAAACTTGGTAAGTTATAATGCCTCTTGTTTGGTCTCTTTTGCCCTTCCATTTGCAATTTCCTCCCCTAAGATGTGGTTCCACTTTGCCTCACCAACAGAATGAGTTGTCAGGCAAATCTACCATTTTTCTTAATTGTGAAAGCCACACAATGAGCTGAATATTCTTACACATCCTTCTTGGTGTCTTTGCAAAATTTTTACTCCCTGTTTTCCTCAAGTTTCTTATCACCCTGAGGTATTAGCCATTCTCAAGAGTCAAGCATACATACTATGGGGGATAGTGTCTTTGGTGTAGTGAGTGCAGTCAGATCACAAAAAAATGTCCCTAAGCAGCCACCAACTTCCAGTCCATTTATCTTCACACATCGTAAGGAAATTCAAACCGGAATTCCCTGACGTTGGCTGCCATGACTAGTGTTTCAAAGAAGTCTCATCTGTGGTGCTCTTCTGAGAACACATTTCTTCAAACTGGAAGTCCATTGGGATCCTTCATAACAGTTCTTTCCAGGCGCTGTAGGAAAGTCAGTAAGAAATGCGATCTGCTGGTCATGGCTGGTCTGGCTATTCCTCACCACACTTTGGCCTGTTCTGTCTCCTGTCCTCTAAATGACTTATGCTCTAGCATCTCTACTTCCTATCCTTGCCCTCTTGTTTCTCATGCCATCTTGTTACTCTTGCCTTCTGGACTTCAAACTTATTTAGCCCGAGCTCCTTATCTCACTAGATCCAGTCTCTCTCTGACAGGTTGCTCTCTGTTTTATGGTCTACACCTTTTTTCTCATACCGGCCAACAGGCCTAGTTAAGCTTTCTGTCCAGTTCTGGTGTTCCGCTCCACCTTCACTTCAGTACTTCTTCTTCTTGTCCCAGGCCATCCTTGATAGCCGATTCCTGACCACATTTGTCTTCCTTCCCCAATTCTGTTCTCTACCAACAGAGCTCCTGTCCCCTCCTCTGGAAGCCAGCTGAGTGGCAACCTGATGAATACCTACGTACATGAGTTTGGACATATTTGCAGGTCCACCAACATAAACACAGCCTGAGGGTATCATATGGATATAGTCCTGTACACTACAGATATGGCCTCTCTTCTCGGTGCTGGCTCTAACTCAGCCTAGAGCAGCTATTACAGGGAAAGACTGAATTCTTCTCATAATGTTGGCCTCAGGCGTGCTCTATTATCTCATGGAGAAGGTACATGTTCAGTCTCTGTTGTCTCTTGAAGACAATGACAAGATGCTCCACGGCAGCGGCATTTGTAGAGGCTTTATCTGTTAACATCTATAGTCTCCACTGAGCAGCTATGGAGTGAGAATTTTTTTTCCCTAAAAGCGTGTGTTGGCCAAATTAGGTGGATTTTCAAAAAGATGGTACAAGGCATATCCCTGAAGTCAAGGCCAGTCCTCTGTCAGATTATAAGCCCTGCTTCAAAGCATGGGAATGCTACAGTGGTTCCAAGGAAAAGTTGCCAGAACATTTGAATTTGGGCAAAACAACATATTTTTCCCAAACCACATTCTTGGAAAGGCCAAAGCTGATGGATCAGAAATTTAAAAAAAACCCACAAAACCCAACCAACCTGGACAGTATGGTAAATTTAACTTCAAGTCGTTACTGCTTGGCACAGTTGTAAGCTGACAAAACCATGGTCTTGTAATACAAGGCCGTCAGCAGATTTTATAATAAACAGCAGCCCCAAATCACTTCTAATCATTACTATTCCCATTTAAACATTTGGTATGTCTTTGTCTTTTCCTGTTGTTTACAAGTTAAAGTGAATTTTCATGAATCCTAAAACATCTTGTAAGGTGAATGCTTCGCATTAAAATACACGATGGAAACAGACACCGTGCTCTTACTTTCAAAAACCAAAATCAAAATTACAAAACAAAATACGAGACTGGGAATCTGCTGTTTTTCATTCTACAAGCACACCTCACAAATGTCAAATTTCTTAGCTGTACAATCAATAAGAGAGGTGTAGAAAATCACTAAATATTTTTCATGTCCTTCTGAGTAAACATACAAACAGTAAGTTATTTTCATGGAAATGCACAGGAGTGTCTCCTTGGCTCTAAAATTAATTGCCACATTCAAGACTGCTAAAAATGAAGAATTTCAAAAATGAAAAAGTTTAACGGGAACCAGTTCTGTGCAGACACCTGAGGGCCCATTATCACTCAGTAGTCACTAACTGAAAGCATCCAGCTCTTAAAATATGTCTCACCAATGACAGCAGGACAACTGTGTCGCTGTCTTTTTCCTCTCATGACACAGGGTGTTATTGCTTGGTGCCTTGCCACAGATGTTGCGTAGCCAGAACTTCTTTGACTTGAAGGTTGCTTTTCCTATACAGAGAATTGAATTTTAGTTTCTGATTTACAAGCCACTATTTTTTGCTCTTGTCTCGGTGACTTTTCTTCCTTGATACAAAGCGTGCATTCAGATATCTTTTTGAAAGTTGTCTCCTTTGGCTTCCTCAGGGCAGCAGAACCACTTATTTTCCCTCATGAGATGGCTGAGCTCTGTGGAAACCCTATTAAACGGTTTTAGAATCAACATGAAATAACGTAGAAATCATCTGTGGAAAATTGCAAAGGGTGGAAATGATGTCGTCATATACTAGCAACGCTCAAAAATAAAATAAAATAGCTCCACAGGGCTTTTCCAATATTTGTGGAGTGGCACACCTCCAAAGCACACTCAATAAGGACAGGGTACTTTTGGAAAGCTAATTTGCATGCACCCAGGCATGCAAACATACACACGCACATGGGCTGCAGGCACAGATCTAATTTGCTGGCTTAGAAGAAGTCAAGTGTTGGAGGACACTAGTCAATGAGATGCTGCTGCCTGCTGTGAGGCTGAATCGCATTTCTCAGGGTTTTTTTTTTGTGTTCTGGCAGTGGGTCACAGCTGGGAAGAGCAGCCCTGCCCTGCCCTCTGCTCCCCTGCCGCTCCCTCTTAGGGCTGGTAGGATGAGGATGGTCAGGACCAGCATCCTCCATTGGAGATACTGTACAGGAAGGTGCCAGCAATGCGCTGGGGGTTGTGCTGGCCTCTGGGAGGCAAATGTGGAGACTGAATGAGTTCATACCCTAGGCCAAAATCGGTTGAGGAGAGCTTTAATAAATGGATAATACTCACAAAAATTCAGGAAACTGGGTATCATACCAAGAGCCATCCTGACACTTACAAGTGCAGTGCTTGCTGATGACAATCTCCGTAAATAAATCCAGTGTGCCCCGCTCACATCTCATTATGTCTCGTATTAGACTTTCACTGAGGAAAGTTGCAGTTGTAACCAGCTTAGTTATTCTTTTTTTCCCTGCCCCCCTTAGCACGAGCAATGAGTATGTTGAGGCTCTGAAACAGGTAGACAAAAGATAACAGCATTTTCTGAGATTTATATGGCACAAATATTTAGCGTTTGATTTATGCCGTGTTGATGCTATTTGTCAGTTGCCTTATTAAAACCCAGAAACTTTGAGAGAACGTCATAGATGAGAGAGAGGAAATACTTCCCTCTGATTCTGGAAATAAAGAAGAGTCAGAGGTCTACATGTTGTGAGAAGACGGAACTGCTCTGTCGTGTCTCTGACTGCTGTGGAAGCTGCTGCTCTGCTTTTAGTTTATGGCCCAAGGGATCAGAAAGGACCTGCTCCTTTTAATATGCAGAAAAAGCTGGATAAAAGCCCTCCACATAAAATCTGGTGGACTGGGATTTGTGCTTCTTTTTCCTCCTCCGGCCCCAATTTGGAGACAACATAGCTGTGAGGGCATCGATGTGCCAGTGAAGAGAAGGGTGAGCTCAGTTGCACATCATTTGCCAAGTGGGTGAGTGTGTGTGTGCATGGAGCTGAGTCAGGGCGAGAGCATCTTTTGCCATGGCCTGGGGGAGTGGAGTAGAGCGTCCAGAAAGATCACAGCCCCAGAAAGTTTCCGGTGATTTTGCAGTCAGTAGCCACGTACCAGTCAACTCTGCATATTTTCAAAATGACAGGCACTTTGGGCATCTGCTTACATCAATATTCTGTAAATACAAGGATAAATTGGTAGCCCAAAACAGCGAGAAAGCTTTGCATAGGTTCTGTTTTGAATGCTATTTATTACACAGCATGATATATACACAGAACTCTTATTCATGTCAGTGGGAGTTTTATGCAAACATGGAAAGCAGAAAGTGGCTCAAAATTGTAACTTGATTTGCTGTAGACAGGCCTTTCTGCATGCAAAGCTGCAAAGGGAAGACCTCTTCACACAAAAATAAAGTGCAAACCCGTTACCTAAGCCCAGTGTAATAAGGAGGCTGTGGTAAAGTGCCGAAAGGTCCCGCTGCCTGGCGTTATTTTACACCAATTCACATATCACCAACAGGAACGCAGAGAAAGAGAGAAGGGAGCAATACTGGAAAATATGCATAGCTAAAATGTTTCCCTACAGAATTTGGTTATATTCAAATTTGCAACTGATTGTTTTTAAGGAATAAGTGTATTTCTAGAGATGGGATATTATAAGGCGGAGATGGTAAATTCTCTGTAGCTAGTGAGGTACTTAGATTGCTGGTAAAAAAAAAGCAATTTCCACCCCCCTGATATCATCTAGCCTAAAATGACTGACCTGAATAATCTATAAACCCATGAACTATTACTCTTTATTCTTTTGCTAGATGTTTTGCTTTGCTTTTAAAAGTAGCATTGAAAAGACTTGCCTTCCTGACAGCACAAAAATTTAAGGAGTAAGGACTTTTTTTCCTGATACTTTATTTTTTTTCTTGCCCTAAGAATTAGAAACCTTTTTATTTAGTCCACTAGCACTCTGACTGCTTTTGGACGGTACTGTAATGACATTTAAATTTGAACTTTCAGGAAAGTGTATACCTTAAGCATACCTAAAAGTAGCCAAATTTTATTACATATTAAAACAAGTGGCCACAGGATTAGTGTAGCTTGGAGTTCACAGATGAAGAAAGACTGTCCATGGGAAAGCCCAGATGCTTTGACAATACGGCATTAGTACTGTAGAACATTACAGCACTGATAAAGATATGCGATTGAAGGCTTGGACATATTTATCATGCAGGACTCCTTTTGTGATCGTAACTGCCACAAATAAACTCCTGCTGAGCACATAAGCTTTGCATAGAACAGACTTCTTCCCTTATTTTCTTTTTGCTTAGAATAATGATGGCCTCCCTTTGCAAGCAAGATTTACTCAAGACACTTTTTGAAGAATATGTAGAGGAAGGAATCCCTAAAAAATTGTATATCGAATGCTTAATTAACACACTCAGGCTGTAAATGCAGATATGTACGATAAGGAAAAAAACAGTCTCCTATATTGAGTCTGTTTTATATTCAGTTCAGAAATTCTAAGCTAAGACAAAGTTTTCAAGATATTTCAAAATATACTTGAAAGATTCAGCCGTAGAGCTCTGTGAAGCTTAACTCTGTCCGCTACTGATGGCAGCATTGTCCTAGATCTCACTACAGAAAGCAATGTCCCCTCTCTACCTACTGCTGAGGACACTACCTAGTCAAGGTATAATGGCACATTATGTATGAGAAAATTCTTCGAATTACAGCAAATTGTCTCCTAAATTTTTACTCTACAACATGTCATTTGCATCACACGTAGGTCAACAGGCTGGGAAGTAGCTTTGCTGAAAAGGACCTCGGATCCTGGTGGACATCATGTTGATCATGAGCCAGCAACATGCCCCTGCAGCAAAGACAGCTGATGATAGCCTGGGCTGCATCAGGAGGGGTGTTGCCAGCAGGACAGGGGAGGTGATCCTTCCTCCCTGATCAGCACTGATGAGGCCATAACTAGAGTGCTGTGTCCACATCTGAACTCCCCAGTACAAGGGAGATATGGAGCTACCAGAGAGAGTAGAGAAAAGGGCCAAAAATATGGTTAGAGGGGATTGGAGCACCTCTCCTATGAGGAAAGACTTGAGAGAGGTGACTGTTCAGCCTGGAGAAGAGAAGGCTCAGAGGGGATCTCATCAATGTGTACAAATATATGAAGGGAGTGAGTAAAGAAGACAGAGCCAGGCCATTTCCAGTGGTGCCCAGTGGTGGGACCAGAGGCAATGGGCACAAACTGAAACACAGGAGACTTCGTCTGAACATCAGGAAACACTTTTTTTGCAGTGAGGGTGACTAAGCACTGGCACAGGTTGCCTAAAGAAGTGGTGGAGTCTCCATCCTAGGAAACATTCAAAAGGCTTCTGAACGCAGTCCTGAACAATCTGCTCTAGGTGACCCTACTTGAGCAGTGGGGTTGGATGAAATGACCTCCAGAGGTCCCTTCCAGCCTCAAATGTTCTATGATTCTGTGATAAAGTTAAAGATGTGAAGCAACAAATTTTAGCCTACTGGCTAGGGGTTTCCTTATCATACATCCCTTTCCCAGGTCTAGCCAGATACCTCTGGGGTTTTTTTATCACACTGAAAACAACTTCTCTAGTCAAATATACTACTTTGCAATTAAACCACTGTCCTGATTCTACCTTTTCAACAAACAACAACCAAGCAGTCTAACATTTATAAACCTCTGAAACAATTAGAAAGATTTTGATCTTTCATGTTATAAAGAGTATATGCACACTATAAGGACGTCTAACATAACACTCCTGATGGAATCAGCTCTGATCACAGAGATCTTGTGGTAGAATACAGGGGGAAAGTTAGTGTGTGTGGGCTCACTCATTTCTTACAACGTCTACTGCTTGCTTTTTTAAAACCTTTACTTTCCATTTCAAAATCTTGACTTGAAAAAAGTCTTAATTTAAAATGTTGTCAGTCTTTTTTTCAGTATTTGATCTGTTTTTGCTAATTCATCTTCATTTTATGACCAGAAATAACTAATTTAACTAGTACTGCTATTTATTTTAGTAACTGATTTAGAGCTCGTGCAACCTGGTGGGGCTGTTCGTGCCAACGGCATGATGGTTACGTCTGCAGCAGAAAACCTGGCATTGCTTGTCCTGAGGAGTAAGGAATCCAATTTGGAAAATTGTAGCTTTTCTAACCTCTACCCACAAACCCAGCCTCATGTACACATTAAATCCCACCCATTTTAGATATGATCTGGAAACGTGCCAGTCCTGTCCCTGCAGCACCATGTGTACCAGCAGGTCTGACCCGCAGAAGAATTTGCTGGGGAAGCATTGTGTGGCTGCTGAGAAGGGAGAAATGGAGAATGAGTATCCTGGGAATGGGGAAAAGGGTCATGGGGGGAGCACCACGAGGAGGGGAAGCTCCCCCTACACCAGCCAAGCTTTCACCTCTGTGTACATACGTCCTCTGAGAGATTTTCGGTGCACGTAGCATTCCTCATTCAAACCTATCACTGAGGCAAATCGCTGCCAAAAAGACCCCCCCTCAGGAGACTTCAGTCCTTCCTCACATCATATATTAGCACCTCAGATCGCCTGCATTACTGCTTAGACTAAATGTGCATTTAAAAAGAAAGAAAAAAAAAAACCCAAACTACCCCGCACACATTGCAATCTTCCTGTGAAAAAAAATCACAAACATGAGGATAACACCCCAGCCCCGGCTGTTGGGAAACAGTCTTGGTTTCGGGGCGGGGGGAGTGTTTGCTAACTCGTCCTCTCTGTGCCGGCCGAGCCACCTCAGTGCACAGGCAGTGGAGCGTGCGGAGCCCACTGAGGAGCGGCGGCCCTTCTCCTGGTGTCGCTGCTACAATAGCCGACTCGTTAAATAGCTGCAGCACTTGGAGATATACCGAGTGCTCAGTGACCCTCATAATTTCTCATTTCTTTCCTCAGATGGAGTGGTCGGCAAGTCATGCTTATGGTAGTAGTCTGAAAGATGTAGGAGCTTTTGGATGGTCTCTGCAAGATGTGCTTTCACTTACCCATGTGCATCTCTTTGTTTCTGAATTTAAAATGTGGTACATCTGAGTGAGGAAAACTAGGTTTCTATGCAGGCTGCTTCTTTTACAGCTCAGAAGTAAAAGATGTCGAAATATGCTTCTTGAACAAACCTACTTAGAGGCAGGAGGCTTCCTCTAATGATCAGAAAAGCTCAGAATGACCAAATTGAAGTAAAAATCCCAGAATAGGGGGGAGGAGGGTATCATTATTTTTTACAGATGGCATGTCTGAGCAGTGTTTGGCTTTGGTTCCTGGACCAATGCAGCATGTTCTTGCTGCCGGTAGTGGCAAATCCAGCCTACTAGAGATGGGGGTGCTGTAAGACACTCCTGGAGGCTCTCTGGGATTGTTGCAGCCCTGCTTCATATGGGATCATGTGGTGTCTTCTCCAACCTTAAATCTGCAAGTGTCAAAATTTATAGAAAATACTTAACAGGGCATTGAGGAAAACCTGAAAGGTTTTCTGTGGGAATACTGAGTAGGAATCCCAGAAGTCCACGAAGAAGTTTTTATTCTGAGCACCTGTGACACTTAGGCATATTTGAAAGCTTTGTCTGCATCTTTCCTGCTCTAGGGTTGGTCTATGGCAATGCAGTTTCTAACTGGATTTTTTTTTTTGCAGGGATTTGTCTGCCTTCATCTCTGAGGATTTCCCACTGCAAGTACCTAGAGGTATGTGTAGCCCAGTATATGTCCCAAGAAAGGAATCTGCATATTTTGCGGTTTTGTGGAATGGCAAGGCAACCCAGGTGGTGTGACAGTGCCTCTGATTTCTGACCCTGGATACTTCTTTCTTGGAAAAATCACTAGCCCTCTCAGTGCTGCGGTTCCTTCGTCTGCACATGGAGAATGATGGTACATACTTGCCCTCCTCTGTAAAGTCACTCCAGCAGAGTTGGAGAAAATTTCAAAAGAAGCAGACTTTTTCATGATCTTGGAGCTACACAAATAAGAGCAGAGAGTTTGTGGGTGCTGAAAAGGCTCAGTATGTCTGTCACAGCTTGCTTGTCTCCCCACATAGCAGCCATAAAGTACTGGAAGCTCAAATGACTCAGGAGGGGAAGAGAGAACCTGTGAAGTCAATGCTATCAAACCCAGCAACCAAGCAGCGAAGGAGAGACTTCCTCACTTTTGTGTCTGTGAGTAGGACAAAGCACTCGTGGTGCCAGCCTGGAGCCAAATAACCCACGGAAAGTTGTCCTGTGGGCAATGCCAGTGTCAAGCGAGCTAATTTACTGCAGCCAGGTAAAGAGCTAGGTATGCTTCTCTGCACACCCAGACTGCTCATTTGGTTTCTGTCTAGACAGCCGTGCCCCAGTACCTCACACTGCTGTGCCTTCCTGCCCTTCTTACACGCGTTTGCTCGTGGACTTCCCCACTGTATGGGAGCTGCAGTGCTGTTCGCTCCTTGCCTGCTGCCCACGAAGGCAGCCAGGCTCTGCTTGCCCCTGAGGACACCAGCTCAAGCATCAGCCAGAGGGAGGAACTTGATGGCAGGAGAGAAAAGTTCTCCAGACTCCTGCTTAAAGGCAGTTAAGGTAATTTTTATGCACTGCCTGGTGAAATGCAAGTTAGCTGTTACACTGGCAAGGCAAACTTTTACGGACTGTTCACGCCCTTTGGACATGACCCCAGCCCCATGTCTAACCTCCCTCACACATGTGTGAAGCAGAAGTGCTTCACGGCAGGCAGCGCAGTCACATATGTCTAAGTGAGATGAGAACCAGACTTGCCTTTTTAGTAGCCTCTAAATGCCACTGTATCCAAATGAACCTTTTCATTAGATGGGTGTACAGTACAAGTCTGTATGGCAGAAAGGTGAAATTAACTCCTAAGGCAGAAGCCATCACAGGGAAGAAATGATAATATTGGTGCAAGGAGCAGGCATCCTAAATCTCCACTGGCAATACTCTCCGGAAAATGTAAGCGAGCCCTAAAATTCCAGGTCAGTGTCTTGTGGAAGGGACCCCCCCCTTCCTCTCCCAATGGTTTTCATTTCAGTTTTTGAATTATTAAAAGATCAAAAGTTGGAATGCTGGATAGCCTGAATTCATTTGTCAGATCACGAAGTACTCATAACATTTCTCAGCCTTAATAACACATCTGCTCTTAAAATGTGGTCTCCTGATAATAGCTGGCTGAAAGTGTCTGAATTTAGGGATTATTTGAGACAACAGATTTCCTTCTATTTGGAATTGAATGAGGCATCTGCTCCCTCACCGTCAGCTTTGTGGGATATTCTCAAGGCAATCATAAAAGGGCAGATCATTTTGTACATTATGAGAAGGAAAAAAGACCTCTGTTGGCAATTATGAGACTTGGAAGGGTGAATTAGGGACCCGCAAAGGTACCACTTCGTGTCCAAATAATCTATCTACTCCATCCATTCTCCCCTCTGTGTAGGGTGGGACGTAGATTTATCCGATGAGCAGAGAGGGAAGAGGCAATTCTCTTGTCAAAGCCAATGTTAGCAAAAGGGAAAGAGAAAGAAAACGAGTCATGAAAGGATGTACGCACTCCATCTTGGATAACTGACCCAACAACATATTAGAGAGATTAGGACTCAGGATGGAGAGCAAAGCATGGATCCCTCGGAGGATTAAAGGAAATTGTGCCAATATTTATGCCAGTTTGGTACGTTGGAAAAGCAGGACAAAAAAAATGAATGCTTGCAAATTATTTAACACATATTCATCATCAGAATCTTCTCCCACATATCAGCGGGAGATGATTAATAAAACAGTGAAAACAACAGCAATCGGAACTGAGAGGAGGCACTACTTTGCACTTTGCGGGTGTATCATTCATTTCAAGAAGCGAAACGTTACAGGAGGCACCCAGATGATGACATCTGCCAAGGTAGGACAGGGTGCATGCGCTGAACCGCCAGCTGTGCCGAATACGCAGGTGAATGAACAGACACATATATACATAAATATACACAAATGCATACCTATAGATCCATAGGCATCCATATATAGCATATGTATGTACTCATACATACACACATCTATACATATAGATGTATAGATATGTATATATAGCTTCTTAGTCAAGTGACGCACACTGCTGCAGCTGGAAATAACACTGTCTGCTCATGAAAAGACAGACGTGTACTTAGACTTATTTATGTGGTAGAAAATGTGTTCAAGGGATGTGAGCTGCCTCAAAGCCTTTGTCAGAGAAAAGGAGAGCAACCTGCGAGACACCTTGGCTGCATTTGGGTCTGGGAACAATTATTTACTCTAAGACTGAACTTGAGATAAAATACCCGGAGAGAGACCTCCTGCTGCAGGATGGGATTTGGGCAGGTGGGAATGTGCACCCCATGGCCTCACTGTGCTGCCTGGAACTCCCCAGTGTGTTTCAGGGAAGGCTTTTTGTGTTGGAAGGTGAGCTGCCCTATCTATTTTAACTGAGATGGGCAGAAAGCATTTAACACAGGGCTCTGGCATGCAGACATGTTTATGAAAATGTGTAGCCTGAGTTTGGAAAGGCCGCTGAACCTTAAGGGAGTTGCCAATTATTTTGCACTTTCTGGTATCTGTTTAGATACCCAGGGACTGACTTAAGAGCCTCGTGTGAGTAGCCTTTCTTGAAAACCTTGTTTCTTCATTCTGAATGACTGAAATCCTAGAATAAAACTTGGTGACCTCCCAGCTCCCTGCCTCAACTGCAGCACCAGTGCCGTAGTCACTACAATCACCTCCATAAACTGGGGTGAGGCAGAAGATACATTGTGCTCTCACACCATAGAGAGTGTTTGGCACCTTTGCACAGTTCCATGCCCATAGGACCCTTCCAGAGGCAGAGAGGCTGTGTTCAGGCTTTCTACCCTGGGCAGGTAGCATTGCTGGTGGGTCAGGACAGGTGTGGGGAGCATTTGGCTCACAGCTGGCTAGGGGAGAAGGAGTCAATGCACTGCAAAATACATAATATATCCACAGGTCAGTGAGCATTGTGCATCTTGCTCTACGGCTGCACCACTAAGTAAGAGTCTGCGCTTGTTCTCAACCCAAGAGACACGCTCCTTAGTGAAAGCTGTAGAGGCTTATGCCGCGAAGGCCTGCAGTGCGATCCCCGGCCTTGGGGATGACACCTGGCATCACCCATCCTACCCCGAGCTGCCCTGCACGTCCGCTGGCTGCAGGTGGGAGCCCGGCTAGGGTGCTGGCGGCATGGACCTGCGCAGGGCTGAGCGTGGTTCCTGCTGTAGTTGGGCTTTAGCGCACTAATCCTTGAGCTGAGGGCAGGGTCTCTAGCTGCAGGGTTTTCTTTCGAGGACGGCTCAGTTTCAAAAGCAGCTTTTTACCGCTCTGACTGAGGCCCACATCAGTTCTTCGTGTTTTATATTAAATATTGCAATTTATATTAGGAGAGGTGTTTGAAGTTTCTGATTTTCCCTTTGGCCACCTTTAAATCTCATTTCTAATCCCTTGGCCTCTTTAATGAAGTTCTCGGTAGTTTACATTGTTATTAAATCTCTGTTTGGGGAATATAATTTTAATCCTCATTATATGCCAAATATAGGTATCAAATATTCATTGTGTAATCGCAATTAAAAAATATGGCCCCCCAAAGGATCTTTTATATTAATTTAAATTATCCTGCACTTATATTATGGTTGGAAATAACCTGCACTGCTGAAAATGTCTTCATTGAAGTAATGTCTGTAGTTATAGTTAGAACTGATTTCGCTTTCGATGTTAGCAAAAGTAGAGTAAATAATACAGGTAGCTTTTTTATGCATTTGACAAAGCTTCATGTCACATGAACAGTTTTCTCTTCATAATCAGAGACACAGATTCTTTACTCCTGAAAAGCTCTTGCAAATATCAAGAGAGTACTCGAGAAAAAATCCCTGTATAACAAATAGAATTGCTTTAAAATGTGGAATTTACAGTTTCCAACTTAAACATGGGAAAAACAATTTATAATATTTTACATATAAATATTATGGGTTGGAGAACATTTACAGGGGATTTCAATAAAGTCAGCTGCTAGTAGCTTATAAGATTATTCATTTAAGCTAATGTTTGTAGATAATAATACCAACTTAGTTTTAATGTAGCTCTTTTTTTTCTTACACTACATGTTCTTTACAAGAAACAAAAAGCTTTTTGAAGTATTTAGATGGCAAATGTTACACTTGCAGATGATGCAGATCTCTGTATTTGAAAGCTGCGTTAACTGGCGTCGTCTTCAAGCAGAGACATTTAGACGTGGCCAAGCTTAGTGTTATGTAGTAGGTTGACTGCAAAGAAGGGACTCCAGCCCTTGCCTCCGGACTCAATGCTCCAAGCAGCCAGCACGACTGGGTGGATTAACCACAGCAAGACCTATCCATTAGTTTGTAGTCTGCATTGGCATGATTGCGTATCATATTTAAACATTGTGGAAGAAAGCATAAAAGGTCACATTTCTGCCTGCCACATAGACCTTTTATTTAACAGCAGTAGCAAGTATTAAATGGAGAAACTGTCAGGTTAAAATAGCATTCGGATTAAAGCAATTTCTGAAGCTTACATCCCACTACACTTGGTGAGAACTCATACACAATTTTTTCAGTCAGCCCTCTGTTTCTGCAAACTGAAAAACCCAAATGGGGAGGGCCAGGTACAAATGTTCAGACTCAAGCCCATCCCTGTTTCAAGCATGATCTCTGACTGTAAGTGGTGGGAGAAGGGACAGGAATGGGAAGGAGATTTGGCACAGTGGAGGAAATGGAGTGTTCCCCACTTTTTCCTTCTAACAGCCTACTGTGCTCACTAGCAGTGTCTCCAGAGAGCACCAGCACTCAAGCCACTTGGACGTTCCTAGCAAATGGCTTTTGGAGGCCAAACACTCTTCCAAAGATGACAAAACAGGGTGCTCTTTGGAGTGGCAGCTGCTACCAAAACTATAGTGGTAGTATTTAAACAGCAGTGGGAGAGATTTCCTTTTGTTGAAGAAGTAGAACGAAGGAAAGTTAAATGGAACCCCAGTCAGGAGCACCATGTCCATGACTCCTTGTGCCCTACAAAGATTGATGGCAACAGCTGGGCTAAAAACTAGTTTGAAGCCTCTTGGTATCATAGGCACTAGTTTTGTTTGCTCCTCAGGTTTCTATCTCTGAACTTCCTGGGCATAGCCCACGTAAGAACATGGCCTTCCCAGTCCTGTGGTTGGACCTGGTGCAGGGCATGGGTAGCAGGGACTCCTTTCCAGTGCTTCATGCCCAGGAAGTCTTACAGCTCTTCACATGCCTTCTTCTTTCTCTCTATTGCACGTAGTCTGTGTTACTGGTCCTTAGCACACAGCTCAGTTCCCTGGCCATCCACAAGACAGCTGGGGCCAGGGGGCTCCTCCTTCTCCTGGGGTCTCAGGAAGAAACTGAAACCCAGGGGACTGAAACTCAGCTGTGGCAGGCAGGGTGAGGGATATCAAGCTCATTGCTGATGTGGCAATTCTCCTCAAATCTACCAGGTAGGAAAGTCATCTTAAGTTCAATGTTGGATGCTTTTGGCCTAGCCCTCTACTGCCAAGCCATCGTAGGCAGCTTGCAGACATCAGAAGCACTACTCATTGAGGAAAGGGAGGAGGTTGGGGCATCTCTACTCTTCATGTGGATCAAGACTCTAAGTGGTAATTCACCGATCACTGGGAATGTCAGCAATGGGATGAGTCAAAGCTCTTGACCCAGTGGTAACAAGGACTTCATGTTGCCTGTGAGCCTCTTTCCTCCCGTGGCCCTGGCTGAAGCTGGGACCATGGCAGTTCTGGCGGCAATGATCCCATATAACTTGCGATTTTGCAGTAAGGTGGTCCCTGGTGTCCTCCTGGGCAGACCCATGTTAGCCTGCTTTCTGTGGGCTCCCTGCCTGCAGGAGGCACCCCATGGATGTCAGGCAGAGCTGAGCTTATGGTGAAGGTTCCAGGGAACATTTTGCTGAGGAGCTCAGAGATGTGGGGACCTTCCTCAAGTGGCGAGTCTCGACATCCCTTTCCGAGAGGGCTGAGTTTCTTCTTTTAAATAATCAGCACTGCAGATTCCCTGTCCAAAATTGCATTCACTTTTCTTTATTTCTTTTGCCTGCAGGTGTCTTATCTCCATCCCCATTGCTAATTCCATGCACAGGCAAGCATTGTTAGTACTTTAAGAATTAATCACATACTGTTTGGAAAAAAAAAAAAAAAAAGAAGTGACATTTGCATTTCAAAACTCTTACCAATTCTAAACATTTATTCTACAAAACTTGGAAAGATTGTAATTCTGTTTCAAATTATTCCAGCACCGTGGGCATTGCCATGGAATGTAAAATTACAGAACATATGAGACTGAAACCTGACACCCGTTCTTCCCTGTTGTGAAGTGTCGTTGATGAAAAATATACTAGTTTGAAGAAAAAAAATAATTACGTAGGAGCATGACCTATTCCCAAAGCAGCTAGCCAAATTCAGAGGGAGTTGGGTGTGTAAATAGAGTAGGACACCCTTATTCAAATACAATTAAATTAATTTAAAGTAGTAAGAAAACATGCAATAGCTCCTACAGAATAATCTCCTGATGCTCCTGTGAGAACATTCAGAGCTATAGCAGAAAAGAAAAAGGGCAGGATACTTTCTGCAAGTGTATCTCTTCTGTAACAGTGATTTTGTAATCAGAATGACACAGAATTTAGTAAAACTAGTCTTTATGGCTACTCTATAATACTTCTTCCTTTAAGCATTTTTGAAGAAGGCATTTTAAAGTTTTGTAATCAAAGAGACAATGACTTTTGAATGTAATGAATAATCTACGCAGGCATTTCAGTCCTGTAAAATGATCTTGAAAAGATGGTGAGATATAGGTAGAAAGGAGTATTTGTATGAAGACGACATGAGTAAAATTGGAAATGTAATATAAACAGAATTGCATTTAATACAGTTATAAATATAAAGATAAGTATGTAATGCATGTTTTCATTCAGAAAAAAAAATCTCATGTATGTATTCGTACATATATGTGCATATTTCAATGTACACACACTGATGTAATTCTACAACATTCTCATCTGAAGACCCAAAAACACTTCACAAAGATGAGTATTGTATTTTGCTGCTTTCATTTTACAGATGGGGAAGTTGAAGTGCAGAGAGGTTCCACGTGCAAAGCACGTTGCTTTCTTGAATGTAATAACCAGTAAATGAGTCCCCAGCTAGCAGAAGAACTGCCTCTGCAATCATCAGCAAACCACCTGTTGCTTTTGAATGAGGAATTAGCCATTTTGGTCCAGCCGTTTTGTCTTCCCATTCCAGCTACTAATTTTTGCTCTACCTGAGGAAAGTATGGAAAGCCACAAAGAAGTTTTGATGTTCATCAAACAGAGCAGCCCGTTCTTTAAAAAAACAAGCCCAGCTTCACATGGTAGCTGCCATTAATTTTCCTTGATCTGTGCCTAAGTTCTGCTTCTCACCTGTGCAGTATTTAATTTGCCTTCTAAAACTCTTTTTTATCCACAAGTAGGTAGGACTGTAATTTGAGTAAGGAATGAGCAAGAGATGTAGGCTTGGAATAGCTTGCACTCACAATATGTAGTATTATTTGAAACAGGGAAATAATTTTTCTTTGTGAAAATCAAATTTAAAACATATGACTACAATCATCCATATCTTTCACAAAACACTTGCATGTTCCTGAGGGCCCTGATTTCTCAAAGGTGGGACAATTTGAGTTCGATTCCATGGACTGTTCATTTACTTTTCTCTCTTTGATCTGTTTTGCCTCTTACTCTGTATTATCAAATTACCCAGACAGACAAAACTGAGCTGTCCCACATAGACGGACTTATGGAGTACGTATGCAGCAAGAAGCCCTCCAAAATCCCAGGACTGCAGAGCTGGCACCCTGCCCCCCGCCCCCAAGATTTTGCACATTGAAATTTGTACATTTTCATATGCCTGATCTGCCCAGTGATCCGCTGAGGAGTCTGATTTTAAGACAAGAGTTTGCACATCCTCTGCCAGCAATGGCTGGGGAACAGCAATAAAGGAAAATCTCTCCACTATCCATGAGGGCGGCCTCTGTTTAGAGTGTAAAACCATGGGAAACCCCTTTGTCTCCCTCTTCCTTCTTCCTGTTTTACACCAAAAATGCTCTTGGAGAAATGTAATTTTAACTATTTCTTCCTCATATTGTAAAGCCTGTGCTCCTGCAGATTTCTGTGCTGGACAAGCACGGCCAGTGCCAGCAGCAGCCCAGCTCCTGGAGCTGACGAGCCACTGCCTTGAGGCCCACCTTGAGCTTCAGTTCCCTCCCAGTTGGAGTGCCTGGAACAGGGCAAGGGTGCATATTAAGGTCTCTGGTGGACCTCAAGGTCCATGTAAGACCAAGGTAAGGTCTTGGCTCCCCTGATCCTGAACCCTTCAGCACTCCAACCTGTCCCTCTCTCTGTTGTTCACTTCTCAGACTTCAATCTGGGCTGCTCATGCCTGTAGCCTGGTGTTAATCCCAGTCCTCCTCACTTTTTCCTCACTGCTGCCTACTCTTGCTTTCCAGGCTCCTTCTACCAGTCAACTCTGCTTCCTTCTGGCTCCCAGCCCACCTTTCCCGAGTCATCTCCACATCTGTGATGAACATGTCTCGAGCCTTGGAAAGACAGAACAGTTAAAGGGACCAGCAGAACCTGCCCTAAGGGCATGTAGGAATAAAAATCTTTCTAAGGCTGGATAGTAGCATGATCAAGGAGAGCAAAAAAGCAGCATTACCATCACCTTGAATCTCACAGCACTCAAAAGCACCTTGGTACTGGAGGTCATGAGTCAAACTACAGTAAGATTAACATTTTAATATGAACAAACTAAGAAGTGTTGCTCAGTCTCATTATTTAAAATGGTGTATCTGCTGCATACTGCTGAATTAACTCCAAACATTTTTGTAAGACACTTTTAGTTTCATCCCCTTTGTAACAGTTACACTGGGATTTTGCTAAATAGTGTGCTCCTCAGTGGTGCATGATTCAGAGCCATATTTATAAAGACATTTAGGTGCTCCTTCCCACTGATTAAGGAAGTAAAAGCCTAAATTGGTTTAAAAATCTGCCCTTGGGAGCTGCCGTGTGTGTCTGGGCACCCGAAGCCCTTGAAGATTTACTGCATCTAAAGACCCAGTGAAGATTATAGAAATACTTTGCCAAACACAAATGGCAATGAAACATGCTTTGAACTGTCAGAACTACTGCTTTTAATTTGCTATTTTAAAGATCAGTGTTAATGAACAATGTACTGAGTCTGGGTTTGGGGACCAGTTCTGCAAATCGGGTCTGATGCTGCTGCCATGAGACCAACCATTGTCTCCAGCAGAAGCCAGATCAGATCTAAATGACTTACTCAGTGGCACATTGCAGTGACATTTCTCCCGTTGAATTGGGAATTATTAGATACATATTTTCTCTGGTTTCCGTGGGTTCAGGGGAGAAATAGGACACGAAGCCCACTTAGCATCAGAGAGCTGGATCCCAGCTCTGTATCCCTGCTGGATCTGCAGGGACTGGGTGCAAGTCAGTGTGCACATCAGCACTTCTTCAGCCTTTGACTTTAACTGTGAGTTTGGGCGTTTCCTGCCCAACTGGCAATGCCAGGGTCTCTGAGATGCACTCATTTGTTTCTAATGGGAAGCTGGAAAAGAAAAATGTTTCAGGACACTTCTGTGATTGTTTCTGGTTTATCTGATTAAACCGATTAGGAGATGTCACAGAATCAACATGCAAAAAATGACCTTTACAAACACATTCAATTTGTTTGAGTTCATTAGGCTTACAAGAATAAATAAAATCTCTTTTAATGCTTCATAATATCAATAGTACCCTAGAAATTATTTGGCACTTAATGACCAATTTAAGAGCATTAAATGCTGTTAGCAATCAATTTACTAGGTATTATTGAGCTTCTGTTTATAAACGTCTAATTATATAGGTCAGACTTGCTTGTAGAGGGTTATGTTTGGTAGCCAACTGCAGCCCGCCGACTCGGTACAGTGAAAACCAATTGTTTTATAAACCTCTCCTTCAAAAAAACTAGCAACACCAATGTTCCCATGCAGCTCTCTAGGCTTTTGCTTTACCATCAGCATGTGGCTCCCATTCGTGCAACCCTCCAACACCATCCCTGCACACGGCTCCCCACTCCAAAAGCAGGTAATGAGGAGGGCAGGGCTGCAGAGGAGCGGGGAGCGGCACATGCCTTGGCAAAGGCTTCCCATAAAGTTCTATCCTCTAGCTGTGGATACAAACTCAAGCTGGTCGCGCGCACAACTCCAGCATGCCGAGCCCACTACCCCTCGGCACAGCCAAATGTTTCGGCAGCTGCCCTTTTGTCCTGTTTCTTAAATAAACAAAGAACAGATACAAATTAATGACCTAAATTTATGGCAAAACACACTGCTTTCCCAGAGCAAATAGCCTTAAAAGAACAGATGTTAAAATAGCATTTTGTACTCGGAAAGAGAAAACGACTACCGTGCAAATGTAAAAGCTCGAGACGTATAGAAAAGAGTATCTAAAGCATTTAATTGTGCCACGCCGCCTCCCGCTACACCACAATCCCCGTAACCTTCTGATGGCGCCTGGTACAGAATAATTATCTTCCCTGGGGCATTCCCCAGCCCGTCTTGCGTCCTCTTACAATCCCGGTAAACTTTGTCCTTTCATTTCTTTATTTTCCTTATGGAGATGAAAAGAGCAAAATGATCATTTTGCCAGCACGTTAAATAGTGACTGGCAATCCAGTGCTGTAATCCTCGATGTAATTTAGCCTGGAAGAATTGTGCTCCCGCAACATACCATCGTAACAAACCATTCCTCTGAATTACCTCTTTGTTTTACCCCGAAGGGCGCATTCATTATGCAGGAGAGATTATTTCTCAACAATTTTTCTTTTTTTTTACTGAGGCTTATCTTGCCAACGTCTATACTGAAGCAACTGTTAATTATACCCACGTGAAAAAAAAAATAAATAAAAAAGGAAAAAAAGAGTAATTAAGAGGGACAGAGGTTTTCGGGAGGGGGCAGTGATTTATTTATTTATTGATCTATTTATTTATTTAGTTTTGTGCAAAAGCAGGAGACACAATCGCATGGGGGAGATGAACGTGCCTTTCGGTTGGCGAGCTCTCCCCACCACCCAGCTCCGGCAAAGGCAGGAGTGCTGGGTCACGGCGAGAGGAATTAAAAGGCATCTCTGCTTTCCTGCCCCACGAGTGCATTCTGTTTATACTACACCACACTGTATTTCCAGTCTTACTCAACGTTTTAATATACATTTTCTTGTCAGGCTTCCTGGCAATCGGGTACACGACTTGCAAGATGGACTGAGAATTCCACAGGTGGACTGATTAGTGGGTGGCATTTCTGAGCTCCAGCAAGCTGTTAGCATTATGTCTGTTTGCTTTAGGTACAGATGTGAAATGATTTGACAGTCAATCTCAAAGTGTGTGTGAGTACTTGGGTTGTTTTTTTTTTTTTTGCTTTTTTTTCCCCCCTTCTTGGTATGTCAAACTCTTCTTATAATACAGTCCTTATCCGTCTGGTTGTCCATTGAAAAAGCATCCCCCCCATCTCCCCCTCCTGTAGCCAATCTGGATGCGTTATGCATTATTCAGGAGATATAATTTGTAAGTGTCAGAAGTGGCTTTGGTTTTTTTTCCTGTTCGCTCATTTGAGGACCACAGCTGTCGTGACTGAGAGTCCTTGCTGGGCATAGGGGTTATCCTGCTGCAAAGGCGAATCGTTTTCTTTGGGCAACTTGTCCGAACGCAAGTTTCTTTAACAAAGCCATAGTCGTAAGCAAATGGTGTTTGACAAGTGGAATTTTCTGTTGACTTGCTCATTTCATTTCCTTCTTTTGGCAGAAACACTTGGAACTTGATTTTCTTGCAGTTACTATGAGCCCAGAATAATAACTCCTAAATCAACACTGAGGAGGTGGAAAGGTACAATAACACAAACAGCAACAGTCAGGACAGCGACATGGAAATATGAGTTGACATGCAGAATAACCACAAGTGGTGCATAATTTATTGATTGCACCTTGTCATAGGAGTGATGAGCTCTCAGCTAGAGGAATTATATTTTATATATTTCACAACTTTGGGGGGAAAATATAAATATTATATATACAAACTGCATATACAGTATTTAATGGATAGAGCAAGATTCCTATTTCTAGTTAGTGAAAAAGTTGTGTGTATCACAAGGCAACGTTGTCTGGAGCCGGGCAAGACCGGGAGAGGGGAGGCAGGAGGGTGGCAAGGGTTCTGTGGTTCGGCAGCACCACTTAGGTGTTTCGGTGGACATGGCTGGATTACAGCCACTCCACTTCAGTGTTAAAATTCCCCAGATGTTGGAGGGCAGATGTATTGCATTGTAAACACTGAGCTTTAAACTTGCCCTAAGTTACGATATAATATTTCAGTTGTGAAACATTATGTATGTGAGCCTGAAGAAAATCACAGCATGAGATGGCATGTGAATAACAGCAAATTATCCTGGAGAAGTAGAGTAAAAGGTCTGAGAAGTGTCTGTTTCCTTACACCTTTAAAACTTTCAGTCAGGCAGACTCTCGAGCCTCTCCATGGCTGGGCACAACCCACCAGCTTCCTTCTCCCATTCTTCGCTTTGTTTTCAGCACCAGGAGAGCTACTTGCTCCCAGTCTGGGGCTGCCCTCCTTTCCAAGCTGTTGCTGTTTTCTCCCTATTTTAATCACTGGTTGAGTAGGATATCAACAAAAGTGGACCATTTTCTTGCTCCGGCAATCACATATAAGAGGACTCACACTCACAGCATCATTTGCTGAAGGACGGTGGCTAGGTTTTCAGGTGGGCAGCCAGCAGGAGGAGAACAAGCAGGAAGACCAGCAGCTACTCCACCAGCAGTCCTGGCTTGACTGGATGGTTGAAACCCACAAAATAAACACTCAAGAAATCCACGTGTTTGCCCTCCCTAGCTTTCACCCTATAGGAGCAGGCTAACAGGTTAACCAACTCAAAAAACAGTTTCCATTACTTTAAATAAATTGACCTTTCCTCTTGTAAACATGTAAGCTCTTTGATTTCTGTCAATTACCTACTACAGCATTCGATTTACAACCCTGGAGTCAAAGCTTTCTCTGAGTAGAAAAGCTGTTTCTCCAAGTGCCTCTTTTTCAGTGCTATGAAGAAACATGTCAAAGGAGACACAGCGATGCACTCCAAATGAGAAACGGGGGCTCGGCTCAGTACTTGCTGGTATCAGCAACAGATTTGTCTATATCACCTTCTGCAGCTAGGAAAGTTACTGCCGTGCATTTGCCATTTAAGTTGTGAGCTGGTCTCATGCTGCTTAAGGAAGAGCTTAAGCTGGAATAAAAGTGGCTTCCTTGGAAGAAATCAGTAACAAAGCCTCGGGTACAATGAAATCACAGCAGAGAAGTGACCCTCAATGTAGCTAAGAAGAAAAAGCCTTCAGCAGAAAGCTGGTATTCCTCCTCTAGAGAACAGCAGCCACCTGGGCTGAACTGCAGTTTGGTTTAAACGTGGTCAGCGCCCACCCTGGTTACAACATACTGCTTTAGTTTTTCCCTCCAGACACAGAAATATGTTTACCACCCTGCTCCAGGCGATACATGTCTCACCATTTCCCGCGATTTACAATTAAATCTTATCTCGCAGTCGTTTCTGAGCTGTTTATAATGTGAATGTGATGGAGACCTCTGACTAAATATCTCATTTATTATTTTGCGTTAGTCTCCTGACTTTTTATGAGGCTTATCTCTGTTGAGAATAGAGAACGCTTCTGTTAAACGCGTATTTTGTGTGACCTTTTCAGAAAAAAAAAAAAAAAAAAAGAAGTTATCAGGCTGAGTACACCCAGATGTGAATCACAAGGAGCACGCGGAGGGCTGTGAGAAGAGGCGAAGGCCCCTATGCGGATACTGCTGAGGGTTGAGGCCAGGGAAGCGGGGCTGGAAGACGCTGCCTCTCTCCCTCCCAGGCTGCCTACGAGGCGCTCGCCGAGCAGACTCACCTCGGTGGTGGCGGTGGCGGCAGCATCGGCTGCCAGGGGTCTCTCTGCCAGAGATAAATTCCTCGTGAGAACTGGGTCTGCCTTCCTTAAAGGAAAATTATTCACCTCGGCATCCAGGGACTTCCTGGGTAGGGAGGTGCATTTAGCGGGTCCCCGGGAAGGAGGGAAGCTGAGGGAGGCAGTGTTTTGCTAAACGCCCAGGCTTCACCCCACTCAGCCCATGGCATTCCTGGAGCGTGGCTGGAGTCTGTCTCCCTCTAACTCAGAGCAGTCTTGTCTTGCTGTGCTTCTTATTCATACACCCCAGCTCACTCCAGCGAGCCGCCTGGGTACCGATGCCAGGGAAGCTGAAACACCACAGGCTCTGCAAGCCCACCCAGACCATAGGCTCCAAAGTGCATACTGCTGTCTCTTCCTCCAAAATTAATATCTCAGCTAGCTAAATTAAAGCAAGCCGGGTTTCACCCAGGCATGTTGTGATCACACCTCCAACTTGCAATATAGACTTAGCATGTAAACTGCTAAGCAAGGTACAGTGCTCTCTCAGCAGGAGAAGACAATGTCTGCCTGCAAGGAAAAGACGGGCAGGAGTAGGGGATTGCAGAGCCCTTCTCTGAATGGCTCCCGGGCACCTGTCCATGCCAACATAGGAAAGAGGGCTGCATCAAGAAAGACATTGCCCACCTGGAGAGCACTGTAGTTAGAAACAAAAACCTCATTTTATGGAAGAGGCAGAAAACACCACAGCTGGGCAAGGTGAGGCAAGGAGGTGGAGCCACAAAACAGGCCTCTCCGGGGGCCTCATAAGCCCACAACTGCAGAGGAGGCTGTGCCTCCTGTATCCCAGCTGTATCCCAGCAAAGGGCTGTGTTTTAGGATTTTTGCACATCTGTACAGAGCTCAGTATTTGCAGGTGGGTCATTTCTTCTTCCCAGTTGCTCACTGCACCTCTGCAGAGCACTCTTCAACACCGCTTTGTCTACGCCCAATGCGCTGGTGAGGCTGTTGGGTTTTCATTCTTTGCTTCTAAATTGGTAGATTTGTTACCATTTTCTAAAAGTGTGAATAGCTGCAACAGAAGCCATCAATTAGCACAAGCAAACAGGGCCAAAGTCCTTCCTTCCTCCTCCCCCACAGCATATTGTGAGGAGAGCTGTGCTCTTCTACTTTGAAGGCTGCTGGAGAGGCTCTGAAGTTGAGCGGTCCCACTGCCGCCTTTGCATCTGCTCTAGGACGGACAGTATGCTCGACGCAAGAGAAGCAGGATCTGCTGTCAGTGCTGGTACCAAGACAACAGGAGCGAGACCAGTTCAGCAGCAGCAGGAAAGGAAGGCAATTTTTTTCCCCTTTCCGTTCCAGAGAGCCTTCCAGGGAGAGCCAGGCAAGGGAGGTTGCCAGAGGTTGCCTGTTTTTTTCAAGTGCTGTTCCTCCTTCCCAGTATTCAAGAAGCTGCAGAGGGAAACCCCTCCAGCAGCTTTGCTTAATTACCCTGATCTGTGGAGAGGCTAGAAAAGCCTCTCTGCTGAATAGTTTGCAAACTGGCCCATGTGTGCCAGAAGATTTTTGTTGATTAGATGATGCAGAGTATTAATTAGAATATAGATTATATGCAGAGGATTTACCATACATTTTCTGCCATTTGGTCTGGATATGTACTCTTCTTGCCACATTACTTTTTCTCCCAGAAAACCAGTCTCGTGGAGCCAGCCCGGCTCCTAGCACAGCTCTCATCCAGCAAGGAGGAGGCTGATTACATTCCCGCTTGTGAGTGAGAGCGCTGGTGCTTACCAGCTTTGTGAAGGATGCTAAGAATTAGAGCAGCATTGACCAAAACCCACTTAAATGCGCAGCTTCTGCCTGAGACCACCCTGCCTGCCCAGACCCACGGCTGGTGCCACCATGATGCAGTTGGACACCGGCCACCAGCCAAACCAGGCATGAGAAGCACAGTCAGGTGGCCAGTGATTTAGATGCCAGCATACACTTGGCACGGGCTCTCCCTAGTCCCTTTTCAAGCCACACCAAATGCAACCTCCGGAGCAGGGAGGTTGTTCTAGCTGCTGGTCACTCCATGTTTGCTGGGACCCCTGGGCGCTGCATATTCAGTGCCTTTGGGCCATGCTCTGAGTGGCTCTTTCCAAGTACAGAAGGACATCTGGGATGCAGTTATTACTGAAAAAACCTACAAAAATTTTCCAAACCACAGGGCAGATCAATAGCCTATCTCACCTGCTGCTCTTGTCAACGGCCACAGGTCCTTGAGAACAAGGTGCAAGAATCCCATATTGGGCAGTTTGGGAAATATGTAGCCCACAGGGGACATTTCTTTCCAACCTTTGATTGGCTTACTTCATAAAGCATGATTTATAACTTATTATCCACATAAATACATATTTCTTCTTTCTGTAACCTTTTTATGCTCTTCCAAGGATGAGTACCTTGTGGCACAGAGCTCCAGTGGTGTATTACCTGTGCTTGGAGAAAATTTTCTAGTGCTGATCATATGTAAGTAAATAGAAATTACAGTCTTATCCAGAGTGAAGAGGAGCACAGGCTTACCTTCACTGTGCTATTCACTACCTTATATAGCTCTAATGTAGCCTTCTTTTTTATCCTATTTCTTAAACAGTCATCCTGTTTTTCATATCTTTCATTATAGAGAGGTCTTTCTATATGTCTAGCATTTGTTTGAGTCTTAATACATCAGACCATGTAACATGCTGATTCACAGAAACCTCACGTTCTGTAATGACCCAGACTTTGATATCTGCCTGCATTTTTAAAAATCTGGCTCAGGTTTTGATTTGTCAAATGTTATCTGACCACCTCTCTTAATCAGAGGTTGCTAGTATTTCTTTCAGGTCGGATTTGACCTCAAGCTTTCACATTTGGTTCAAACTCAAGTTTACTGAAAACAGCAAGTTTTCTCAGCCCTTTAAAAGGCAGATAAACATGCTTGCAACTCAGCAATGTCTTGCCATTACCCTGGATCACAGCTCATGTTAAAGCAGGCAAGTTGGCCATTGCCCCTTCTGAAATACCACCCTCATATCTGAGGGCATCTATGCCTTCAGATGTTTCTAAAATCACTTCAGCCCCACAGGCATCATGCTTTTGCAGTTGTCATTGCCTCATGGCACTAGAAGAGCCATTGACAGTGACTCATTTAGGAGTATGGGAGACGTTGCGGTGCGGAGGAAGGAAGATGGGGTGGGCCATCCCCACTGGTAATGAACTTCACTAACTTGGTGTTCAGTGCAGGCAAAAGTAAGTCATTTCACATCCCATGGAAAAACTCAACTCTGTAGAAAACTGGCCAAGAAAATGACATCTGTCTTGCTTAATGTTTGCAAGCAGAGATATTCAAAAGTGGCCTGGACATGGTCCTGGGCAGCCTGCTCTAGGTGACCTTGCTTGAGCATGGGGTTGAACCAGATGACCTCCAGGGGATCCTTTTCAACCTCACCCCTTCTGTGATCTGTGACTCTGATAACACATCTGACTCCATGATTCAGCTGGTCACAGCAGCTTAATGAATGACCAGTGCTGTGGAGCCGGGCATGCTGCAGAGTCGGCGTGTGTCTGCAGCTCAGGTTCACTGCAGGGAGGAAAGCTGCGGCCTGGCTTCTGCCGTGTGCTCAGGCTCTGCCTCAGTCGCACCCCTGTGGAACTGCTGGGATAGCAGGCCCCCTCCAGGGCTGGGGAGGGCACCTCCTGCCCCACAGGATTTACTGCAGTCAGCACACCTGAGTCAGTGACTGACTCATCCCTGCTCATGGTCCTGACTCTCCCCAGCTCAGTCAGGATGTTGAAGATGCAGAGGGCCGTAGCTCAGAGTTGTCCTCTCCCATCTTTTCCACCATGCAATTCCCTTAAAAATTTCACATCTCACCCCTTTTACTTCTAATGTTAACTTCACGGGGTTGTGTCTTTGGACTGAAGATGCATGTTCACCACCCGCTGGTCTTTCCCAGTGACGTCAATATCCAGATTGACCTCCAACCAAATCAGTCCAGACCCGGGAGGTTTCTTACGTACTAGTCCTCCACCTACTCTTTGGTGTAATCCACCCTGCCTTCCATGCAGCTTTGATGTGAAACGTTCCTGGTATCACTTCATCCCCTTAAGAGCTTCTATCTGTTGGCTCATTTTACATTTCACACACCAGTGGATTTATTTCCCACTTAGCCCCGCACCCTGCTCACACCGAGCATCTCCACCTCCCTCAGACACAAGTCCTCCAGCAGCATCTTAGAAGCCTATTTGCTCTTTAAGAAAAAAGACTTCTCTACTAATTAAAATAAATTGCATTCACTTTTACTGGCCAAAGATTGCCACAGTCACTGGCTTAGGTTCATTTTTATATTCAGGCAACTGATTTGTATTGTATTAAAAGGTTTTGATCTCCTTTCTAGGGGGCTGATCATTGAGCTTCAATACAAAGCTCTGGCTGAATGTCATCCCTTCACTGTTTTTAAACAGAGCTGGGACCAGAGAGGGGATGGTTCAGCGCTTGGGACACCGAGCAGCAACACAAGGGACTGTGCTGCAATTTCTTTTCTGGCACTGGCTTCCTGCAAGGCTTGGAACGGTCACTTGGTCTCTGGCTCTGAGTGCCCCAGAAAGGATTTGCCAGCAGAGCTCCACCACCCAAACACAATTATAGCGCAATGCAGCAGGCAACAGCTTTTTCTCGGACATCCTTAAAAAAACCTGCTCCTCGAGCATAATGATCTAACCTAGGAGAAGACTGGTTTACTCCTCTAAATGTATCACCCCTTAGACTGCAATTAGCGCAGGTATGGAGATGAGGGACACAAACTATTTCCATCCTTTTTTACCGCTGCCGGCTGCCAGGTTTGCACGGAGAAGTTTTTTCTGGTGTAGCCTGGGCCAATGCATCTCCGAACCTTATGTACGAGGGACAATAGGCAATCCAGGCCTCACAGACTATTTAAGAATAAACTCCAGACTGTGAGCTGCTCAGACATCTTGGTTGTCGACTGCATATAGGTGCCATCCTAAAACTGTGAAACTGAATACCCTTAATTTAAAAATTCATGCCCAGATCTGTGCTTTGCCCTTCATCCTTGCATTTACAGAAGGCTAAATCGAGATCCCAGATTTTACATCCAAACGTTGAAATGTTCACAATTCAGACTCCTGCGAAGGCTTACAGATGAACACATTTTAAAATCGCATCGTGTATACTGTTTATGTGCCGAAGGAAAGCCAGGGACTTTGCTAATGACAAAGAAATTGTTCTCTCCTCTGATAGCTGAAAGAATTCCTCTAATGACAATAAAGCCCCTCCTTTGCAAATTTGCTTTGGGTGGATGGCAAGATTAAAGAACATCCAGCCCAGCTATGATTTTTCAGATCACATAAGTACCTTAAAAAGATGCTCATTATCTAAAGTGATGCCTCTTCCCTAATTGCAGTGCCACTATTATGCGAGATTAATTTTTTTTTCCCCCCCAAACCTTGTAGATGGTAAAATAACATTTTAGACGTGGGAGCAAACCCTGCTTGGAGACGTAGCGTTTGCTAACCGAGATGGGGGCAGGTGCGGGTCCCTCCCCTTGACGGCCGCCCGTGCCGTGCTGCAAAGACCGCTCTGCTCCTGTCCTCGTGTCACCCCGTCACATCCAATCTGCTGCCCCAAATCGCAAACGGGAATAAAAAGGAGTGCAAAACCGTCAACTGGGAGGCGGCTGTGGAAAAAACTGAGGCTGACGCTGAAAACCACAACAGCCTGGACCGACATCTCCGACAACTTGCACGCACGGAGAAATGTTTGTTTGGTCGCTTCGCTTCCCCCTCTCCGCCGTTCGTTCAGCCCCTGGTGCCATGCCAGGGCCTAACGACACGTCCCGGCAGGACAGGGCACCGTGCCGGAGGGGGAGTGCCCGCAGCCCCTGCTCGCCGGCAGCCGGACGACGCAAAAGCTCACCGGGCAAAACTGGGGAGGTTCGCCGTTGCTGCGAGAAGTTTGCCGGAACGGAGGCTGAAAGCATCCCTGCCCGGTCACAGCAGCGGGCAGGGCAGGCAGGAGAGCAGCCCGCCGGTCCCAGCAGCTTTCCTTCCCGTCGGGATAAAGGTGGAAACAAAGCGTCTTTCTTGCCCGGGTGCTTCAGGCATAATTAGTCCCAGAGGCCAAAAGGGCACCGATCAAATTGCTGTGAGCAGGGTGGTCACAGCACCCTAGGGCTGCTCCTGTCACCTCGGGGCAACGCACGGCAATGGCAAAGTTTGCACCAAGCCCCCAGAAAGCCTTTGTGGCTCTTGCCCTTATCCAGGTTCCTGGCTCCCACCAGCATCAGCAATACGGCCATTGGGGCCCCATGGCTCACTGACGTTTGCAGGTGACCGTCAGTGTACAAAAGGCGCTCTGGAAAGAGTTTGTAACTCCCTTCTATTAGCTTTTCACAGAATCAACATTACTAAGACAGTAATTTATTAAGGTTTCCTACCTCTCTTTGAAAGATTGAACTATAACATATGCATCCATACGTATTCTTGAAATTTCTGGGAATTCCATAAACCTTGCCATTTTAATCCTTTTATATGGTTTATATTTAATTGATTGTTAGTCAGAGATGAAAATTTCACAGATCTTCTAAAATAATTAATATTTTTAATCAGCTCGTTTAGCTAGGGAAAAAGATATGGATTCTTTTCCTATGCTAGCATTTCACAGCTGCACGCCGGTTCCAGTTACTCCAGGAGTTAGGTACCCCTCAAAAAAAAATAGTTGCAAATTAATCCAAAGCTAAACCAGTGACATGATTGTGTTCCCATTACATTCCACTTAAATGCATATGTTTATGATAGCCTTTAATAATAATAATTATTAAACATAGTAAAATACTTCCAAACTTGGCTTATGGTATCATTGTACTTCTAGCAGAAAAAAAATTATCTGAAGCCTTGTCAATATGCCACTTCCTCCTCCCCCATCTTTTAACAGAAGCAGCCTCCAGTGAAATAATCCAAGCTGTGTTCAAGAAGTTGGCAAGTGGGTCCAATTAAATGTGGTTTTAGTGTATTCTGGCATTTGCATATCTAGTTTGCCAAGAAGTAATGTTTTAGAAAAAAAAACAAAAGTAAAAAAAAACCCCACAACACAAAAAACCCCTGCGTCGGTCCAGACAGACAGTGGATGGTGTGATGCATCGCTGAACTTTGTGCCACGAATCACAGAAATTTAAATAAATAATTAAATAAATCACTTTTGTTTCAACTATTGCCCCTTTTTGGTTGACAGGCTTTACAATAATCCGTATGTCCTATAAAAGGAAACACACAGAGGGAATATTAGAAAATTAGTGCAGTAAAAGAAAAATCAGCTTTAATATTTAGTGAATCATTTAAAAAACTTAACTCACAATGACCTTTATTTCATGGAAATATTTAATGCCTTAGTGGAGCCGTTCTCCAGATAAACAGTGATTAAATAAAGCAGTCCACCAAAACAGAGCCTGTTCTCCAGGACGTAGAACTGAGAGTCGTTAATGAACAATCACTTACCCATTTACCGCTACTCAGAGTGCTACCTTTTGTTTTTTGCAGCTACTTCCCCTTCCTCGCTATAGTAACTGTCACCTCCTCTCCAGTACCTCAGCCTCCATTTCCCCTCTGCCAGTGGGTTACATGCTGATCCCCGGCCACACCGTGGTAGCTCTCACATCCCAATGCCATGGTGACACCTTTGCCACCCTTTGTGGGACAGCACCAAAGGGCCATGGATGCAACCCCTTGCCTCCTTCCCCCCTCTGACCCTAAGCAGCGTGGACAAAAACTCCAGCAAAAGAAGGATGTGTGGAAAAAAAACCCACTCCAAAATCCCACCAAATCCTAATCCTCCACAAAACTAAGTGTAAAATGATGCTTAATGTATACTGGACAGCCCTTTCACTCATTTATTTCATAGCTGGGACAACCTTGCTACAAAGCAAGAAGAGTTAATTAATAAAACAAGGCAGTGTGGAGTTATATGGAATCTTTAAAGCCTTTATCAGTTTGCCAGTCCATTAGCGGGGCTGCATTCTCTGCAAACTCCCTGCTCCAATATGTGCAGCAGAGCAGTTAATTTCTTTTGGACTCAGTCTATGGCACCAAGCTGGTTTTTTTTTTTTTTTTCCATCTTTATCCAAACAAACTATTAAAAAATCAACAAATAAGAATATTTAACCCAAAATAATGAGACGAATGATCGTTCGCCTAAAAACTATAAATTAAAGCTATCCAGTCACAAAAGAAAGTTGAGTCATCCATTAAGCAACAAAGGAGAAGGAAAAAATAGATTGCACTCGGATATTTTTGTGGCATTGGTTGCCTTACAAATGTGCCTAAGCCGAGGCCCCAGGAGGATGGACAACTGGAGCCTGAAATCACTCAGAGACCATCATCAGGCAAGAGTTTCCAAAATATTAGAGTGTGTCCCCCCAAAAAAGAAATCAAAATGATGAAGACCACCGTGTCCATCACTCTGACCAGCACATAGGTTAGGACCAGACATTTGCAGCTGGCTGTGGAGGGGGAGCCTTTGCTCAGGAGTAATGCATGGACCAGAGAAATACACCACACGGCTGTGGTGTGGCAAAGCCCCGCGGCACCGGGGACCAAAACACCCAGAGCCAGTGCTGCAGCATCCCGGTCCTTCACCACAAGGCTAGTAAAAGGAGCAGCAAAGCCATCTCCCCGTGTCACCACTACTCCGTGAGGTCAGCGGCGCTACCCTCTCTTTGCCTGTGGGGAGAGAGATGGGGCCGTGAAATGTCATGAGCCTCTGTCCTGCCCAGCCACAGAGATCTCCACCGTGCATGGCTGCTGTAGGCTCGGGCAGCAGCAAGGCTTTCCACAGGGCTGCAACAGAAAGCAAACCCCAATTTTAGGAGGCTCCATCCCTCCTCCTCCTCCAACTCCCACCAGCCACGGAGAAGAGCTGTGTTTAAAAATGGGGGTGAGGGGGGTGTTGCAGCGATTTCCAGCCCCATGGTTATACTTCGCAGAGTAGTTGCCTTGCGGCCGCTGTGCTAATAAAATGCTTGACAGGCACCAGGCAGTGCGCTTGCAGCCATGTCGCTAACTGCCGAAATTTACAGACGGCTTCCAAGTGGCGCGAAGGGCGGCATGTGCCCGGGGTGGCAAAATGATCTCCCGGGGAAAACTGGGCTGGAGAGGTAAGTACAAAATGGGGCGGTTACAGTGGCAAACCATATCAGCTGAGATTCTTAGTCCCTTTCTTAGTTTTCTGAATAAATAATGTGGACACAACCCAGGGGTTCCAGCAAGTGCCCACTGAAGACCACGAAGGATTTTCAGGAGGATTTGTGATGGAATGAACACTTCCATAATCAGCTTAATTTCTGCCCAGGACACCGAGATGAACTTATGTTTAAGCATACACCTCTGGTGTTCTCCAGAGGACTTGAAAATTATTTTATCTCACTGACAAATAACTCTGGGAGAACGTGTTCAGCTCGGATCAGTCAACAGCAGAAAGGCGCAGAGCCAAACCTAACATCAGGCATCAAACATGGTGCACAAAGGGGCTGGAGAGATAGCACAGAAGATGTGGTGAAAATACTCTGAAATACCAAACCCCGCATCCAGTCCCAGGATAAACTTGACTTTCACTTCCTTTTTCCTTTTGTTTTTTTTCCCCTCATTCTTCTTCAATAAATTCAGTGGCTTTGAATGAGGTACACCATTTTACAAAGCAGCATGCCACGGGCTTCCCATCCCCGATGACTCATTCAATAGGAGCGCAGGAGAAAGCCAAGGACTTCTGTTCCATGGATGGGGTCTTGCACTGACCCAACAATGACACTTCAAGTGTGGGCTTCAAAACTGGAATTCTGTCATCTGTAAAGTCATGAGGAGGAGACTTTCTTTGTTCCAAAGAAAAAAAATTAAAAAGCCTGTGAGATAAATTAAAAATGCTTCATCCTCCAGGACTGCACCAGGAATGAAGCTTGCAACCTTGCTGTGGTATATTGCTTCCTTCCTAAGAGCAGGCAAAAAAAAAAAAAAAAGGAAAAAAAAACCCCTTATAATGCTTTTTGTCCTTACTAAGAATCAAAGTGGTGTAGAAAAGGGTCTTTATACCTCCCATTCCCATAGCCTGATTAATGTGCTCTGTCTTTCAACATGTGCTTTCCCTTAAACCTCATTTTTCTGTAATTTCCTTCATTCTTTTAACAATGTGCTTATCCTTCTTCTAAAAAAAAAAGGCATTATTTACAGATGTTCCCTCTCTTCTCACCACATTCAAGTCCAAAGCACAGGCTCCTCCTCCTTCTTCTAAATAAAAGGAGATAAGATCAGTGATAAGATCATTTCAAAAGGTGAGCACCATTATTAAATCTTAGCAATACATGCTAAGCCGGTGTCTTTGTACATAATTTATTTCTGCTCCAGACTTATTCCTACCCTATTCTGGAAATTACAACAGCTACTCAAAGGATCTGGGTATTTCCAAAAGAAAAATTTTGTCCTGCCATTAATTCGGACAGTTTTGGACTGAAGGAATCTAGTGCAGCCATGAACGACTGTAGGACCTATCAAAGGCTTGTGTTAAAAAAAAAACCCAACTCATTAAATGATCGTGCTTTCATGTGGGGGAGCCCTGAATCTGAAGAGCATTAACCTAAAATAGAAGGCTAACATTAGGATGAGTGCTAGTCATCTACTCCCTGTCTTGAGAGTGACTCACATGTAGTTCATGTCAGGTAGGTCCCAAATCTTAACATCTCCGCTCACTCTCAGGCTCATATTCCACAAAGAAGGGTTCAGAGATCAGACTCTTACATCCATGATTTTTTTTAAAAAAATAAATAGTCTTGCAATACAGCACCCAGATATCCAGCTCCAGACCATCCAGCAGCATTGTGGATTCAGAGCATAACGCTTCAAAATCAGCCGATACTTGCAGGTACTTCTGTGACTTGCACTCCCTCAGCCCAGGAAGGCAGAGAGTGTTCCCACTCTGCTGAGAAAGGGCGAGTGTAGTTGTTTTAATGCCTTGTTTGAATCACTTTGCATTATCCAATGTCTTTCCAGAAGCAACACTTCAGGCATTTTCAATCCCTCCAGCACAAGCGTGCCTACAAACCTGCTGTCATTTGGGGATGAAAGTGCTGTTTGTCGCAACATGCTCACTCACCTCCAGCAGACTCGCTGCTGAAAGAGCAGGGCACCATCCAGCTTGGCCCTACAGATAGCCCCAGTGTTTGCTTCGTTCCCTCACCCCTCACCCAGCACTCTCAGGCTGGAAGGTGAATATGGCCCTGCTGTATTTTCTCCGCTCAGCAGGAATCCCACCTTTTCCTCCAAGCTGCAACCTTCACGTTATATATTACAGAGAATAAAAGACCACATGAATATTAGTGCTCTGCTTCAAAAAAAAAAAAAAAAAAGAAAGAAAGAAAAAAAGAGAGAAAAGAGAAAAATGGATCTACTCGCATTTTTAACTGCTGGTTATGGGCTTTAAAAGGTCTTCTTGATGAGATTTTTAAATACATGGGTTTCTTGTCGCAAATTAAGGCTAAGAAAAAGAAATTTCCTAAGTAAAGTACTCTTTTCTGCCATTTTTTGCTCTCAGGCTTTTTATTAGTTTCCTCTCTTTTCCAATTGTTAACCAAAAGGAATACATTTATGTTTATCACACTAGACTGGACAAAACACAACTTTGTGCTCACCTTGTGTCTCAGGAGCCTTTTCATTTAAGCATAGAGTAGCAGTCTTGAGAAATCATTGAAAGTAAGTGACAATGACTTATTCAACAATTGCAGAAGTACGTTGGTCTGTCTGTCAACAGTGAGCCCAGCATTCATGTGTTCGTTAAACTACATTTTCATCATTAATAGAGATGTATGACTCTCCATTGCTCAAAAAAATAAGAATTGTCTAGTCAGTCTCAACTTGTTGAGCCCATCAGTCATTTTAAAATAATGAAATATTGGTATTTATAGTGTATTCAAGCTGCCACATATATAAGCCTGAAAATCATCTACATACAGAAATCAGATAGACAGTGCCAGTCAAATTACTTTAAAAAGAGAGAATAAGCTACGGAAAATGAAGACCTGGTAGCTATAGCCTATGAAGATAGGATATGTTTCATTAAGATTTTAACTGTGTTTTATCTTGGTATGAAGTTCCAAAATTATCTCCACATGAATCGTCACTAAGTGTGAATACGTGGCAAATGCAGTTGAAAATAAATCTTATCTTGTACGATAAACCTCTATCAAAGGGTTTTATTTATAGATAAAGTACATTTTTAAAATTGTAAAATGTATATTGGGAACACATCCAAAAGTTTATAAAAAGTAGCTTTAATGATAAAATTGAAGAAAATTTGACAAAATCCTAAAATGTCGAATTGAGAGTTTTTATTTTCTTAATAGCTGTAAATAAGACTTAACCAAAATGTATTTTGAGAAGGTTGTGAAAGAAATATTTAAATCTTTATCTAGATTTACATCCAGATACAGCGTATATCATGCCGTAGAGCTCTTTTGAGGCAGTTAAGCCTTTTAATATACCGCCTGTAGTACCAAGGCAGTAACATATTGCTTTACCAGTTAAATCCTTTCGGAAGTCATGATGTACATGTAACTTGCTCTCTCAATATTTTACTAATTTCAAGCTGGGTTTCACGCACTCAGTTGTAGTGGCTGGGGATGTGCTGTGTAAATCCTTATCTGGCATGTTCCGGACGTGGCATAAAAAAATCCTTCTTGGTGCTCAGATTAGGGCTGGTAGCTGCAGGAATCCCAAGCAATAGGTCTCACATGACCACGTCATGTTGGTTGCTACATACAAACACTTAAATACATTTTCTAAAGATCCTTAAGGTATAACTGAGGCTGTGATTTTGTTGCACATCTAAATAAAAATTAGCAAGTTAAAGTACTTCCTCACACGCACGCACATATGTTCATGCACAATACGCATTTTAAAGTGCAATGCTAACCTTAAGAAATGCCAAAACACTGCACATTAAACCATCCTAAAAAATAATTACCAGCTGTATTTCACAATTAATCATTTATTTATTTCCTGCAATCCCAAAAATCCCCAATCACATGGAAATTTCAGCTCCAAGGCTACACTGCATAAACTCTTTTAGCCCCAAGCAAAAGCTTGTTGCAGCCAGGCTGTGAAATCTCATAAAGAAACGAGAATTTGGCCCTGCAGTAACAACCATGGTACAAGAGAAGCACAAAGTCTGTCCCAGTGAGGGGAATGTTTTTGCAAAGCGTAAGCACTTGTGGCCCCCTGTTACGAGTGATCTCCACTAATACACTGAAGATGACAGTATTAGTGGAGTGACAGTCTTCTAAGGAAAAAGAAACTTGAAAGTAAGAAATTAATTAAAGCAAAATGAACCCAAAGATTACAGGTGGATGAATGAGGCAAGGTGTGTTAGTCTGAAAAATTAACTAACCCAAAAAATTCCAACATAAGAAAAATACTCCTGGTCAATATATGGATTATTTTTCAAAACACTTTTTTTTTTTTTTTTTTTTTTTTTTTTTTTTTTTTTTTTTTTTTTCTGGCCGACAGCTCTATCACTTGAAACCTCTGCAGAGTTTACAGTCACTGTCACAGTTAAGCATGTTCCACCTTTGGCATTACTGCTGTCTGGCTGTGCAGAAGACTCACCCGTCTCTGGCTCTGGCAGAGCTGGGGAAGCTGCATGTCATTTGCACCGAGAGCAGTTTGATTTGACCATCGGTTAAAAGTTCTGCTTCTTTTTTTAGCCTACAAGGCTAAAATGGATAATCTTTCCCAAAAGGATGCAATCTCTCTTCAGTTAAGACGCATTAACAGGTTTAGTTGAATTTTATCACACTAGAAGGAGCTGCCGGCAGTAAGTTTTAATAAGCAACACTCTTCTTCCTGTTACTATCTTCATTTGCTGGCAAAAGGGAATGTTTCTACCTTCTGCCCAAAAGCATTCGTACAAATAAAGGAAGGACTCCTCTCTTATAATCTAAAAAATATTTTTTTATTATCAAACTCACTGTATTTAATGACATGATTAAACATGAGTGAAGTGCAACAAAAATTAAACAATGACTCCTGAACTAGAGCATTTTGAAAGAGCCCAGAAGATTTGTGCATCATTGCTTCCTCCCTTTAAAAATACCAGACGGTTCTGTTAAAATTCACGTTCATCATCTCAGTAAAAAATCCCTCATGCTTTGGCTAGATTTCTTTAATTAAAAAACATACTCTCTGGAAATACTTCAGTTTGGAAATCATATGGACAAATAGCGTTAATAACGCATTAGTTTGAGAACCTTGCCATGGAGGACTACATGACAGCATTTTAGAAACAGTTTTCTAATTTTAGGGTATTTTTGCAGAGTTGAAATGTATTTTACCTTCACTCTGAAGGAATTTGCATTGCTTCAAAGTGAGGGGAGGTAGCGGGTAGAAATTTTCTCCCCTTTCAAATTCTCCTCAGCTACAAATTGCTGCAGCAATGTTGATCATAAAAATGGGGGCTCAGCGCTTCATTTTTGAAAGTAGGTTGAAAAAATGTATTTTAGAAGTTATATAGTAAGATTCCATTAAAAAGTTAGAATGTTTGATTATTGTAGAATTAATTAGGGGAAAAAAGTCAGTCCACCCCTGACAGATCACTTGATCCATTATCTGTGGGAGGAAAGCAGAGGGTACGCTTCGGCAGGGAGAGAAGATGGTGGTGTCCTTTCCGAGTAGGTGAGCCGGCACGGCTGCTGGGGTGAAACAGCACAGGGGGAAAAGGGAATCTGTCCCTTTGCAAATTAATTTTAAATTTTTATTTAGGCTTCCAACAAAACAATGCAAGTTTTGATGGGATACGTATACAGGATTTTTTGGTGTTTGCTTTTACCCTAATGCAGAAGAGCAGGAAAGGCAATGAGACTCCCTTCCCTTCTTTAGCCAGAAAGTTTCGTTTTAAACTCCTACCAAGTTGGTCTTCAAATTGCACCTAAAAAACACAAAGGTCTCAGCAAGTAGATGGTTTGTAGAACACTGTACCTGATTCAAAAGTCTGTTACGCCAAACCCTGAAGCTTGGGTTTAGAGAAATCGTTTGTAATTAAAGAATATTAAACTACCACGGGCAGTGGTAAAAAATAGCCAACTGACATAACCGGCACGTTCCCTCTGAGTCTCAGGCTAGAAGTACTCACAGTTAAAAAATGATGACTATCGCTGCCCAGAGAAAGGCTTCTGAACCTGCAAAGTTCAGATCACAGTTTCCATTCCCACAATTTGCCTTCAACCATCATGGCAACATTAACAGTGAGGATTTTGTTACCACATATCCTCAAGCTGAATAAAATGTTTTTTCATGTTTCTCTATCTAGGGAGCATATTAAAAAGTTTCAGCTATTTAGATATGTCAGTACATTTAACCTTATGGAGAGAAGCACCACACAGGAGTACGTTTCATCTTTTCATTGAAGAAACACTTTGATAGCCACAAGCAAGTGTGTGCTGCACATGTACAAACCATCTAGACAAAACCCAAAAGCATAAAGGATATTTTGAATTATTTAGTTGTTAACGGCTAAGTTATATTTTCTATTATCCTTTTGAAGAAGGGCTCCTTCTAAGTCTAGTTTTATTTGAGAATCTACAGCCCTTGAAAATCTTAATGTTGGAGAACAAATGGTAAATCTGCCTAAAGCCACATCCAACGTTCATCATCTGCACAGATTTCAGAATTGCACTATTAGCTGTTCTCAGTCATGACGATACTTCAAACCGTCTTAACTATACATAACATTCTATCATATGAAAACCTACAGAAAAGGTCTGCTGCAAGAAAAAGAGAAATCTACGTGGCTGAAGGTGCTAACGTTGACAAATACCTGCAATAACTCAAAAGAACCCTACTCCAAACACAGAAAATAATAATTTTAAATTGTTATAGACTAGAACAATGAAAAAAGATAATTTCGCTGAAGTACAAATTATCACAGATGTAGTAGGATGATAAGCAGAATAGTTAGGTAGGCACTGAGATTCACTTGATGAAGGCACAACTTCAGCTGTACCAAGGCAGATGACAAATGTAATGAAATGTTTAAATTAAGGTGTGTTTTTTGGGTTTTTTTTTCCCTTCAGATTGGTCCTGCTGTCTCTGTTCCAGACTTCTAATTTAGCTCTACATGTGTATTCCCATTGGGGTCTGCAGTGCTGGTCTCGTTCCTAGGACGGAACGGCCTCAAACAAGAATTCTGGGTATATCCTGCAAGAAGCATCAAAAGTAGGGCTTTTTCAAAGGTTTCATCAAACTTTTTTTTTGGCTTTATTTGGTTCTTGTATTTTTTTTTACTTTTTTTTTTTTTTAAGGAAATGTTTAGTCCATTAGAGAAATCCCCGAAGAGATTTAGGATTATTTTAATTTTCCTCTACAGTACAGACAGTCTCACTATATTACCGGTATTTTGCACATTTTGACTGCCTACTGTAACACTGACGGCCAATCACCATCCAACCAGTGCTTCAGATCAAGTTGCTGCTTTCAGCTCTAATGTTCTGAGAGAAACTGAATATAAAAGAATGAGCCTGAGAGAGCTCCTTGCGGTGAAATTAAGTCCAGAAAAGGAATTGTGCGTCTGCATAAATATTTGCAAGGTAGCAAAATTTCCAGAATTTAATAGATGGCTTCTGCAAAAGTCTTTTGGAAAGAAAAAAAAAAAATAAAAAAATCCCTCTACAGAATGATCAAGAGCTACACACACAGAAATGCTTTCAAAACACAAGCATTTAATTTTTTTTAAATGTTAAGTGAGATGTAAATATGTACGTTAGCAACAAAGTGCTCCAAAGCATACTGAAAACATATTCCGTACACAGTTAGCAATAGAAGTCTGTACAAAAGTAATAAAATTACACATTATAAAAAATACTCCGTAACTATAATTTAAAAGAGGGGAAAAAAGACAAGGGAATTGATTTCTCAGTTGATATAATTTATTGCAGTTAGCACACAGTTTAAAAATTCACCAACACACCAATAGTACAAAACTAAACAGCATTATAAGTTATTCCCCCCTCAGGAAAATAAAACATACTATGATTGTCAAAGCTAGATGTCAGTCTAAGTTTTAGAACAAAAGAAGAATGTGAAACTAAGGAAAGGAAAAAAGCAATCACTCACGAGGACCACAAAAAAATCCAAGAGAAAGTCCATTTTCCTCAGACACTGATTGTCTTCTCTAACTTAAGAAAAGAATGTAGTTTTAAAACCTAGAAACTATTCAAGTAACTAAAGATAACGCTCCAAGGCCATTTTCACAGCTTTTTTTTTATGTTTTAAATGCCATTACAGCCAAATTAACACACATTTGACCAAATATTTCCAAAACAGTCCAGCAATACACAATGGAGTTTTCCATTCAGTATCTTAAGCACAAAAATAGGCTATGTTTACAGTAGTTAAGGCGATCAAATTTTAAACAAAAGCAGAGGAAAAAAAAAAAGGAATAAAAAAAAAAAAAGGAAAAAACAGCAAACGTTTTCCATGCTACTCCCATAGACCTTATTTGTAAGTGCAAGACAGGAAAACAAACACTGTGCAAAATGCTTTTGACCTGCGTGTTGGTCATTAAAACCACACGTCAGGCTGCAGTCTCTGCTGCTTGGATACACATAGTCCTTCCCCTGCCCTCCCCCAGCCCCCCTGTCACTCAGGCCTTCCCAGGCCTTTCAGCCTGGGGCTTTTTTTTTTTTTTTTTTTTTT
>VWZK01000298.1:372171-421883 GCA_013396935.1 Baryphthengus martii
GACGGCGGCAGGTGCGGCCCCGGCCCGAGGGCGGTGGTCGGCCCTGGACCTTCCCCGAGGGGCCGGGCTGGGCTGCCGCGCCGAGGAGCGAGGCTGTCCGTCTTTGGAGTGGCCCTGCCTTCTCGTCTGGCCGCTTCTGCCGCGCTCGGCCGTGCGCGGTGGGCTTGTGTGTAAGAGTGCCCAGGCTGACCGGGGAAGTCATGGCGGCCACCGCTGCGGGCCAGGCTGCCCCGTCCTCTTTCACTTTACAAGAAGTTCGCCCGCGGTCGCCACCGGGCAGGCCCGCTGCCTGGGAGTTACACACTGTGCTGCCCGAGGGCCGTTCGTGATGGGAAGTGTGATGTGAATTACTGAAGCCGGTTACGGAGCCGTGAGGAGCCGAGAACATTATTAGCATGTGATTGCTGCCTTATCTTGAGACCCAAGACTCATCACCTGCCCCTACTAAGAACAAGCAATCACCTCAGGCAAGGACATTTTCCCACAAAATTTACTAAGGGATCCACATTTAAGAGAAATCCAAGTTGCTGGTAACTTTGCAGAAGTTGACGACAGAAACGTCTGGATTAACAGATAAGCCACGTGGATGCTGCTGCAAGACACAGAATAATGCAGTTGCTCTGCTCTACCACATTTATGATTCGATAATTAAAAACATGCATTAGTAGGTAATTAGGTGATTCATATCACACCCTTGTATAAAACCCCTAAAGAAAAATTTCTGAGATGTGCCCGGTTTGGCTGGGGCACCTCATGCACACGAATAAATGTTTACCTTTGTAGTTCCATAGATTTTGTGCTAGCCTCTCTCAGTTGGCAGAAGCCAGTTGTGAATTTGTTAGGAGAGTGCGATGGGAGCAGGCTTTGGCTTCTCTCTCGTTTAATGACTCGCTCTGCCCTGGGCTAAAGTTTCTAGCATTGCATTTCTGTCAGTAATCTTTGTGGTTCCTGCCACGGCAGGGCAGGTTCTGAGGAGCAGTGCCAGCAGGTCAGTGTTGTTTGGTATGGGCATGTGCATGTTCCTGGACAGTGGTGGGACGGACAGTGCCTGGGGAAAAGGAGCTCTGCAGACCTCGAGACCTCGCGGTGGTTCTCAGGCAGATTGAGGTCAGCGGCTTTGGAGAATGCCACGGCTTAATGGTGGGTTATGATAGGGCAATGGAGGCCAGATTCGAAGAACTAAGGTCTTCTATAGGAAAAGACTAATCCAAGGAGCTGGGTATTTCCCCATCTCTTATTTGGTTTCAGGTGAATAATTAGCATAGGGAAATATTATGAAGAAAACAAGGCTGACCAACAGAGACTCGGAGCTTAAAGAGGAAGAAATCGGTTATGCATAATTAAGCCAAAACTGACTGAGTAGGTATAAAAGCCAAAGATGTACCTAGTCTCCTTCACTAATATGAAATCATTGTAAAGAAACGTACTGAATTCTAGCAGTGCCTAATTTATTTGACAGCGCCGCCATGTATATCACACAGCAGCCAGCATCTAGGTGTCCATATGTTTCGAGTGCTACATACATATATATAAAAATATCAAATATACATATATACAAAAGAAAACACTTTTCTCTCTGTCCTTTGGTAAACTGACTGCTCACGCAGACCTCCTGTGGGATTTTAAAATTATTAACCTCATAGTGTTTCAGTCCTCCTTAGATATCGATACAATTGCATCTCTAAGGTGTTTTTTTCCTGTTGGCAGCATGCTCCTTATTCCATTATACCTGGAACTTGAAGGAGTTTTGTCCTTGTCTTGAAGACACAGTGGATAAGATGCTGACTCTTCGTGTTTCCTGATTGTCTCCTCGGTGCTAATAATCACTTCATCTGAGAAAAATCGGTACTCTGTGCCCTGCTGCCTGTCTTTCTTCCCGATAACTACTATACTACTTTTCTTTCTATTGCTAAAATAAATACCGAAAGTATTTTAATAGGAAATACTGTTGAATATAGTTCTAAAGTTGATCTAAAACATACAAATAACTTAGGCAGTTATATATATTTGAACTGTCAGTGAATGTGCCTGAAATTGTTACATTATCTGTGTTGTCCTAGATCTCTAAACTGCATCCTGCCTCATGCTTCCTAGTACAAGCGATCTCACCAACTGCTTGGGGTCACTTAGTAAGACCTCCGTTTGTGAATACTTATGCAAGTGCAGCTTTACCGAGGGAGGCAGTTTAGTCATTCTCATGATACAAAACTCGGGGAAAAGCAAGGCTGCTTAATGTGAAAAAAATTCAAAGAATTTATGTGCTAAAGAGGACATTTAGCAAATGGACTTTTTCAGGTCCTTATAGACTTTTACAGGATCCGGAATTTAAAAATGATCTTAAAATAAAATTTCATGGGGCATTGCTATTTATACATTCAGTTTCCTTACTGTTTCCTCCTCATACACATGAGCTTACCTCCTTATTTTTAAGATGTACTGAGAAAAATCGTGCTGCCCCTCATTTTGTATATACAGTGCTGACTCCTAATTAAGTCAGGTTGTATTTTCTTTTCCATTCTATCACTGGCCTGTATGACCTCAGGCAAATCACTTTGTCTTTTTTTCCTCTTCAGACTGGTTTGCCCTCGAGACTACAGGTTGTTTCTTACTACAGTTGTATTTAAGAGAATGATCTGCAATTTCCATTTATACGGCCATTATAATAAAATACTCTTTTTTTACTCTTTCTAAATAGGAGATGGAGTGAAACAGAAAAAAAAGTGAGCATAGGTAACACTTTCAGATTAGAAATCTTTTTGGCAGTGAGTCAAACTTCGTTGATTTAAACCCGGAACTGTTGACATTTGTCTGCAATTTAGTTTTTTATGTGAAAGGAACTCTAATTTTTTTAAAGAGTACTTAGAGAGGTTCAAAGACTTAACGTTATTTTAAATATAGAAACAAGATGATAGAAAAGTGAATTAATAAAAAATCCTACACAGGGAAGACTCACAAATACCCTGTAGTCCAGTTGATCCTCTATCAGAAAAAATAATCTAAGACGGGCATTCCGTTGGAAGGGATAGCGAAGCCTTGTTGTAAAGGGACATAAACATCTGGCAATACACCTGGTCTGTACACAGATTTATAAATCACCTCAGGCATCCCAAGGTACTGTGGAGAACACAGATGAAAACTGAACTGAGAACATTCATAAGCCAAAGAAAATAAAAATATTCTGGATACAGCGTGGAAAGAAATGAGTCTCATTTGCTGCACAAGCACGGTTTGGAAAGACATGATGCAATATTGCACTTCTTGCACCTTTGCACCTGCTGACTTTCATTTATATCCTCCAGGCAACAAGCAAGCCTGAAGGCCTTTGGCTCATAACCAATGCTGACGTTGCGCTGTGGTGCTACAGGAGCGCCTGCAGCTCTGGTAGAGCCTCCCTGCTCGCCCGTGATCTGGGAACGTCGAGGTTTCCCGGTGTCTTTTCTAAAACGGTTTGTGTGCCGAACCTCCCAGTATTGTTTGTTGCTGCTCAAGATTGATTAATACATAGCGAGCTGCTTTGCAGGTGCCAGCTCTGCCTGCAAGCCTCGAAATGTGTGTCGCATTTATTTCTGGAGCTTGAATGGTGCTGTGTGCTCGTGGAAACTCTTCTTGAGGAGAGTCCAGCAGGAGAGCCTGAACTGAAAAAGGTCAAGGGTGCCTATGTGATATTTGCCATAGATGGAGCCGTAGATTTAGATGGTAACAGAACGCAACTCTACCATGGAACCAGCTGCAAATTTGGCCCTTGATACTTCTTTCTTACGCCTGCTTTAAGACATTTTCTTCAAATTGTAGAGCAGTGCTGTGCTAATTACAATACACAGCATTCATTTTATTCTCCATCAAAAAAAAAAAGAAATCAACAATGAAAACTGCTCATCTCTAGTCAAATATCCCAAGTTTATGCTCTACGGGTTATTTTGGGCCAGATACTGTCATCCATCTGCATTACTACTGTTTTCATTGATGGGATGGATAATGGAAAGCGGGTACCCCTTTGGTAAATTAAAACTCCCCCAGAACGTTTTGAGTAATAGGACTGGAGGTACAGCAGAAAATATTTCCAAGGTTATGTATCTCAGAGAAGAGGAAATGGGGACTCGTGATCATGGCACTCTTGATTTTTTAATTATTTTTTTAAATATATTTTTTTTAATTGTAGTGCAACTTAATTAATGGCAGTCTGGTTCTCAGAAAAATTAAAAGTTAAGTAGCTTCTGGAGTTGCCATCACACTTAAGGTTCAGCTAATGTCACCGTGGAACTGAATTTTCTCTCTGGGGAACCAATGCTGAGGAAGTGCCAAGATAATATAATACAGCCTTTGCATGAATTGGCTAAATGTGCATCTTACTGTGCCAGGGTCTGACTGGATCAGTAATTCTTATCAGCCCTAGCCGTGCTGGGTAAGCCACCAGGATGTGCTCAGCTAAGAGCTTTTCCTAGCACGTCAGCCAGAAATTTCTCTCTCCTCTCAAATACTATCACGTAAAGGAGAAGGAGTGCCATGCACTAAGGCTTATGACGGAGGTGGCTGCTCGCGTTCACACGGCAAGCTGAGGACAGGCACCGCTGATACGCTTTCCTTAGATCCAGCCGTCCTTTCCTGGAGCATAGCTTGGGCTAGCTTTAAGCTCCAACTTCTACTTCACGTGGGCATAATTAGTGAGATCAGTGACTTCTTTGTGATGTCCCAAAACGATCTGCGTAAAAATTTGATCATAAAGAATGGAATTGGCCTTGTGGGTAGAGACGTGCAGTGGAATTCAGTGGGGTTTGTTTGTTGAGTATTAATTATATGCACACCATCACTGGAACCAGAATAGAAATGTTTTCTCTCAATAGACGGCTTGTTTTGGATACAAAGGAATTGGCTTCAAATTTCTAGCCTAGGAACACCTGGCTGCTGGAGTCCAGTCTTCCACAATCCTGGCCAGCCATGAACAGATGCTTAGTCCGGGACAGACTTATGCCATGTGCCACAGCATGCTCACAAGAACACACAAGCGTTTCCCAAAACCTATATAAAAAATGCAAAACCTAGAGTTCAAAAAGACAAGAGACACAAATCACGATACTGAAAAAGGAAGGGAGCGGGAGTGGTTGTTAATTTGTGCCTGCGCCCCCCGCAGTAGCAGAGGTGTACTGGGTGGGACTGCTTAGAAGATATCTAGATATCTTCTTTCCGCAATACCTTCTGTGGTTCCTGCTGAGGTCGCGTAGGTGCAACTGGGTATTGTAGTCAAAGTAATTCTGAAAAAGCTTAAAGGTGTGAAGCTTTTTCGACTAGTGTGGTGGCCAACACCAAGTTTTGCAGGATCGCCTTGTTCAAAAGTTAACAAATGAAATGTCAACTTAGTTTTTCAAAACTGTTTACTTAATTTTTCTCTCTCTATATGCTGTGTGTGGGTGTGTGCATCTGTGTATGTTTGGGGGTGCCCCTTCTACGAGGACATGCTGCAGAAACATAATAAGTAATGACCACTGTAATACTATTTCATTGTATTTAAAACAGACCTGAAAAATACAATATTTAACCAAAACCCAATTAAATCATCTTATGCTTTTTCTGTAATTTCTTTCCTATCGTTACAGATTACAAAGACATTTATGCCTAAACAGAAGCTGTCTTCTTCCTATCAACCTGCTCTTTCTGCTCAGTTCATTCACTAAATCATTTAATCACCCAAGGCCATATGTTACCATCTTGTGTAAAGCGGGTGGAAAGGAAAAAAAAATGCAAAAATCTCTGCGCAAGAGTGGGTGTCAGCATCCAGCATAGCTCCCACTAGGAAGCACAAAATATAAAATGTTATCACCAGTGAGTGTGACTACGAAAATAAACGGAGATAGACAAAAGAAAGAGACAAGACATTGCAAAGGTGAAGGAGATAATCTTTGAATCTCGATTCTGGGTGGAAAAATTGTGGACTAAATGTGACGTGTTAGTCCACATGCTCACATTCTCAATATCCTACCATTAATATAGTTGCTGTGCTCTGCTGTAATTAGCTTGTAAGTGCATTAACTTACAGTCCTGTTTTTTTACATGGCATGGATAAGACTCTGTCCCTGACTTGGTTTTCTCTTGGGTCTTCTTTTTCTGTCTCTCCATGTACTGGTACACGTTTTGTCCCAGGTATTTCTGTGCAGAGTCATATGCTTTTACCAGTCGGTTTCAGCTGCTGTTCCCTGTCACAATTACTTTGCATGGTTTTCTCTCTTGGCACGTTTGCTGGGTGACAGACCCTCAGGAAACACATGGCTCAGAGGAAATTGTGGGGTATGTGCTTCTATCAGGGAATGAGGAGCTTGAGAGAAGATAAGAGTTTAAAGTAAGGGGACTTTCTAGTTTTATGAAAGGACCTGTAATCACTCTTTCTTCATACCTTAAGGAAGCTATTGTGTGTTTCCTTGCCTGTGAGCTTGTGACGGTGCTGCAGATGGGAGAGCAGCTGACTGAGGGGTCTCCCCTGAGAAGCCACGACTGCTCTCCACTCGCAAAGGATGCCAGGACAGGGGCATAACACTACAGATTGCAAAAAAACCCCTTCTCTAAAACTGCACATGCCGGTTTATCCTAAGACTATGAAATCATAAAAGATTATATTTTCATTTGCATGGTTTGCTGGTTTTTATTTGGCAGCTACAATAACAACAGGCTACAGTGAGCCCATAAAACAAAGTGAGAACAGCAGCTCATTTTTGTGGCAGAATGTAATGGCTATGGCTAAAGGGCTTACATAATTCATCTTAAACCCGTATGCCGCTATTTATTGATGTTTAAATGAAAATTAAACTCTTAGAGCCATAAGGAGGCTTCTGGTATCTGAAACGGGATTTTGATGCTGATATTTTTATCTATCACTACCAGCTGAATGCTCGCATTGGGAAGCTTTTTGCTGGGAAGCACCACGGCTGGGCAGGGCTGGGCCTTCCCTCCCTTGCCTGCTGCTCAGGGTAGAACCAAAGCCCTTGGAGACCCATAAATGGTAGAGGGATTCACTGGCCTTACCTGGGAGTCTGAGCTGAGAGGCTGCAGCTGTAAACTGTGTTTCCATGACGGGAGAATGGTCACTGAGGTGACCAGCAAGAGAACATTTGCCACTTTGGCAAACTGAAAAGGTGAAATAAAACTCAGGCATTTGTTTTCCTCAAAGGCATCTTATGGTAAGAACAGCAGCTCTGTGATTATTATTCCTAATACAAGAGAAGACGAAAGCTTCGGCTAACCACACTGATAGGGTAGAGAGAGGATTTGTATTTCCCAGAGGCTCTTGGAAAGTTATTTTGTTTGTTTCTGAGATTTTGCTGTGATGTATCATTTTCCCCCCTCTCTCTATTCTCCAGAAGATAGAGCAGACTCAGGAAGTAAATTGCTGCTTAAGGAAGTGTCCTGCCTCTAAGCTGACTTATATAGTAGGACATATGGCATAAGTTATATTTGAACAGATGTGAACAAGTAGTCAGTGGATTTGATAAGTTTCTTTATTTAAACTAACTTGCACAGTGTCACTGTTCTACCATCTTTCACTCCTTCCTCAATCTGATCTTTTGCTGGTTTCAAGAATTTTAAATATACATTATGTCTAACTAGTCTGTAAAGCTTTAAATGCATTTAAGAGCATATGACAACAATATCTGTTTTTCTCCACACTATGTTTGGCAAATATCTGCTTTTGATGATAAGCAAGGCACAAGTCATAAATTGTATGAGTGGCAAACCCGAAGTGGTTAACCAGTTTGAGACAGCCAAGCTCAGTGTGAGTCATTTTCACGGATTTGTTTAATTTGGACCCTGATACTTCTGTCTCACTGGCGTGGAGTTGAGACACAACATAGTTCTGTACCTCCAACAGGTATCATATAAATAAATAAATAAGGATGTAATTAATTCCAAGAGATCACTTAGTTCATCTCCCTGCCTAGAATGCTGTCAGGATCATCTATATCTGGGCTATTTCTAAAAATGCTGGTCTGACATGTTCTTGGAAATCTCCAGTGAAGGAGACCCCACTGTTCATTCAGGCAATCCTTCGCATTTCTCCATTAGCCTTTCCAGAGATATATTTTTCCTTGTGTCTTCATAAAAGAATTGTTGTAAGAAGCTTGTTACTTCTTGTCCTACCCAGAGTGGCCATGTGGAAGTGTTTATTTCTTCTATCCTCGTGTACTGGAAGTTAGCCACTATACCTCATCCAACCTTGTCTTTTTTTAGATTAAACAGCCCTATGTGTTATTTGTAGGTCAGTTTTCTCGATTTTCTTTTGTTATTTGGCCTACATCCTTCTTGGCCATGCCCTGGCTGTGCATCCTGCACTTAGACAGTTTATTATTCCTACCAAACATTTTGCTTTCATCCTATCTGCCATGCACACAGCTTTTTCAGGCCATTCTCCAATCTGCCAGAACCATTTTGAATTATAATCTTTCCTCCAGTGTGCTTGCAGCTCATTCCAAACTAGTGTCATCTGCAAATGTTGAGTTATACTTTTAATCTGGTTATCTGTATTGTTAATGAAAAAACTGAGTTGTATCAAATCTAGGACAGCTACCTGGAGAATAGTACTCAATATAGCCCTTCAGCTTGGCAGTGAATTTTTGATAATGATCCCTTGTGTATGGCTTTTCTGCAAGTCCTGCCACCACTGGTTAGTTTTGACTTAACTATGTTGCCTAGTTTAGCCACAAGAGCATTAGGTAGGGCAAGGTAAACAGCCTGCTGGATGCCGGCAAGGTGTTGTGTCAACTATCTCCCCTTCTCTCAAGGCCTCATAACCTGTCTCAGAGAGGAACTGGATTTGTTTAACATGCTTCATTCCTGATAAATCTGTGCAGACTGATGCTCATCTCCTTGCTGTCTTCTAGGTTGTTTTAAAGTGTTTAATTATTTGTTCTTGTATTTGTCTGAGAAATTAACTTTGATAACTGGCCCATAATTCTTTTTTCATCCTCTTTGAAGGGGAAAATATCCCTCTTGTTCTCCATGAGTTCTCAAAAATGACTGCTACTGATCAGGAGATTACTTCAACCAACCCAGCTATCCAGATGCTGAAAGGTAAGAACAATACAGGTTAGGAAATACCGAACACATTATCAGTGACTTCATAGAAACTGTTTAGCGGTGCAAAGGAGGAGTCATGATGCAGCCTTTCATCCCAGCACACCACTTCCTCACTGCTTCAACAGAGCCCACTCCTGCACGTTAGCTCCTGAACCACAACTCCACACAATTAGGCTTTTCTAGCATAACTCTCACAAGATGGCGTGGGTGGGTGAAAAAATACGTTCCTCAAGGTTTGAAAATAGATATAAGTGGATATTTGTTATAAAGCTAATAAGAAGAAAAGCCATGGAAATGTATTAAGAACCACAAAGGTGAGTATTGACTGTCAGTGGCGGTTCAGCATACAGGTCAATAACTGGGCGTAGTACTCACCTTTTTGGTACAGACATGTGCTGCATAAGCATATGTGCCATTTTCCTTTCCAGCCCCACTTTTTAATGGTTAAAAGCTAATTAAAACATACAGTGGCATTTTGAATCAGTATAGCGTATGGACTGCTGCAAATTCTCTCATCAGGCGTGTTGCCCTCAGGAAGCGGCATTAACTTCAACAGCAAAACAGGGCTGTGAGCTCATTAATCATCATGCTCAGAGACAATCTGGGTGGCAATGGCAGCAGCTCTGCATGTTTCTGATGAAGACTGAATACAATGGTTAGATAAGTGAAGTGTTGCACAAACATTAACTATTGCAGCCAACTGTCTTTGCAATTGGCGTTTATCATCTTAGCTCCTCAGGTTAAAAAGTAGAGATAGACCATGAGGTGAATTTTTTTTTTCAGGCAGAAAAAAAACCAACTCAGCATCCTGGCTTCCTAACTCTGAAGTCCTTTTGTTTTCCTGTAGCAAAGAAAGAAAAACCCCAAACCAACACCTCCCACCCACCTGGGAATGTACGGGGAAGAAAAAAATGTAAAAGAGGGAGAAAAAGGTAAGGGAGGGAAGTGGAAAGAAGAGCTGAGGAGAACGAAAAGGAGAATAGGAGTCAGAGGTAAAGCTAAGTGCAGTTTTGCTGCCCTTGCTGCAGCCAAGAGCCCTTTTTATCCTTTGTGTGGACTCTGATGAGCAATCTCTAAGACATACAGCTAACACTTGTAATGTGACCCTGTGATTGATTCGTACCTGATTTTCCTGGGACATAGTGAAGAGCAAGAAGATAACCGGAATACTGGCTTTTAGCTTTGTATAGGATTCAGGTGCATGAGTTCCAGTACAGACTCTTTTTGTTGGGACTTTGTGTTTAGAATATTTTTTTTCTTTCCATCAAGTCTTTGTTAAGCTTTAGAGCTTTTAGATAGGCATCTACACTACAGAAAAAGCTAGAGTCACCTCCTGAGTTTGTATGAATGGGGATAGAGTGTTGCTCTTTGTCTTTCCTCTGCACTTGCTTTCTCCAGTCCACCTGACCACTCTTTGGTTCTGCGAGGACAGCACTTCGAGGTGCATGTTGGCTCTCACTGCGTGAGCTCACCTATGCTTGTAACTTCTTCTCGGAGCGATGTGGTGTTATTGTGGACCCATCTTCATAAAATCTGGAGACAGCATGTGGAAGAATTAGTGATTGATGAGGACTGAAAAAGTGCCAGGGAACAAAGAAGCTTCCAAAGGAAGTGAAGTGCTGTATGAGCACAGGCTGCCCATGTATGGCACTGCTGCTGCCTCACAGGGTGGGAGTTGAACTTCCCTCCGGTCACCCAGGAGGAAATATCTGCGTAATCCACATCATGGTACAACTTCTACTCACCAGCTGCTGGTGTCATATCAACTGTATACTCCTTCAGCCCTGTCCCGTATAGATCTATCAGTTCCACTTTCCTGCACAGTGGAGTTGATTTTTATGTCAGGCAAGAAGTTTCATACCTCCTACTTTCACCTCTGGAGCCATACAGCTTGCCAGGTTTCTCCTCCTTGAGGGAGCGAGGGCCCTCGCATTTGTTCTCCTTTTTTTTTTTTAAGCAATTTTTGAATGGAAGATGGAAGAAAGACCTAGGGGGAGGTATAGATGCAGAACCACGAGAGGGGATGCCTGTAGGATCTGGTGCCGTGAATCAAAGACACCTTCCCTCAGACCCCTTCAACAGGTTATTTAGCTGTATGCTTGGCCCAGGTACGACCTGAAGGCAGCTGCTCAGAGGCATTTGTCCTGCAACAAAGAGGCTTTGATATTAACCCTAAATTAAGCTGTGCTAGTGTTCACAGGACCTTCCAGGCAGAAGAAGAAAGTAAGGTAGTATAACATAATAGGGCACAGGAGTAGGATTTTGCTCTGCAATGGCAAATTACCCACTCAAAAATACCATAAAGAAGGGAGGAAAAAATTAACGAATAAAGTCTGCACATTATTTTAAATCACAGAGGTGTCAAAAATGGTAATGCCTATATCAAGGCTGCCCTAATGTAGCTTTAATTTGCATGCCATTGGCATTGATTTGATGTGAATATTTACTCTCCTATTCAATTAAGAAAATCCATAACTGCCACCATATTTTAATGTTAATGTATTTTTACACAGCTCTCTGTTTACCTTATTTTCTCTTCTATAACATTAACACTTTTTTTTTTTTTTGTTAAAAAATGTGTGAAAGATTAATTTGTAGAATGACGGGATATGTGGGTGTGTAGCACAGGCCAGATGGAAGGGGTGTAACATGACAGTTTTCTTCTGTGGCTTCGTTTTGTTTTTATTGTTGCAAGCGAGCAAAGTATAACTAAAATTATCATTTCTTCTCTGGGCAAGAAGAACTAGGTGATAAGTTCCTCTTCTACTCCCCATGGATCTTGGTGCTCACCATGCAGCTGCAACCCTGTTCAGCATACCTGACAGGTTGATAAGCTTTTGTCTAAAACTTCAGCTTATGTATTTGAAGATCACTACTATTTAAAGAAGGGAATTTATACACAGGGCTTCACAATTCTGTGTCACGGAATAGATCTGAATGCAGATTTATTAATAAACAAGAGCAATTATTAGTCTTCCTTTGGCTGAGAAGGGTACATAAGGGTGGAAACAGACACTGATGCCAAAAAAAAAAGAAAGAAAAAGGAAAGAATCTATCCAAGAAAAAGCTTTTTGAATCTATAAAGCTATCCATTCAAGAAAGCTTTTTAATCGTTGAAAGAGGGCTGTTCCAAGGCCAAATTCTAATTTACACATAAGTATTGTAGGAGTTCGGTATAGTAAAGTCCTTATTGAAGAATAAAGCAATTAGCACAGTAACTCACTGTCATCTGGCATGTAAAGGCATTCCAAGAAAAAGTTAAGTGTTGAGGAAAGGAGAGAAATTCAGGACAGCATGTGGGAGAGGAATATGGAGGCTCCTTTTTATGCCACTCAGGAGGAAAGGAGGGGAGAGAAAACCCACAGTAAACTTAATCTGTTCCCTTACCTCATCGCAAATTGACCCAAGTTTCTTCCATCCTTTTCAGTGAAGGGGGGAAAAAAAAAACCCACCCTACCTAAGTTCTTACATAGAAGCTAAAGTTCTAAAAGCTTGATACCATAAACAATACCTGTATATTTTGCATACTCATCCACAAATGCTTATTCTGCTCTGTGAATGTGCTCATGTGCTTGTGACCATGCACACGCTTCACGAGCTTCACTTGATTCTTGAGTCTTCTGTGTCAGTGCAACCCACTCCTCTACCCATGGGAAGTCATTCCATAAAATTCCTTTTTTTCCACAGGACCTCCACACACATCTGTTGGCTATGTTTTGATACCCTGCCTGTATACCTGCTGCAATGCCTGGGATCTTTAAACAGGCACACAGCACTTCTGTCTATAGACACACACACACGAATGCTAGTAACTTGGCATATCAGGAGACCTTTTTACTTGCCATTTCAACTGCTTTCAGTATGAGTGCATGTATACATTTACCAGAAAAAGTGTCTATTTCACTCCATTCTATTGACTAAAAAAAAAGAGGGTTTGCTCACGTTTTCAAATAAAAAAGTTGTTTTGGTTTCATGCTACTCACAACAAGTTTCAATCCAGAGAAGAAACTTCCGAAATCCCAACAGTAACAGAAATGGAAAATTATAATTTGACTTATTACTTTAGCAATAACTTAATTTGATTTTCTACTGTTCAGTTAATGAAATAGAAAGCTGTATTGAGTCCTCTCACCCCTGTCCATTCATCCTACTGCAGATGGAGGATTATTACATTTTGAGTGTTTTGCCCAATCTAAGTTATTGAGTCTTCCTTGGGTAATTTCTTAAGTAAAAATAACAAATGGGTTTTTTTGCCAGTTTCTCTGGGAAAACAATGCTTTCTGTTAGTGACATGTTATTAGTCTGGGGCTTACTGAGTCAAGAATCCCTGTTCCTTTTTCTCTTACTCACATATTTGTTAAACATTAGTAGATTTGTACCCTAAATTTAATTGACACATAGCAGTTTTTCACTTTCCTCTAGTATTTCCCTGAAAATTATGCCTTCCACGCCTGTGAGCAGTTGTAGATTCTTCTCTGATTTATCAACTTTTTGATGTTTAGCCTCGGTTATATACTTAGAATTACTGTGAGCATACTCCAGAACCACTAACAGTTTATCTGGTCTGTCCTGGACTTGATGACCATGGGGATGTTTTGCTCCTATGTCACATTGTGAACCGAGGAAGTGATGCAACTACCAGAAACAAGGGGAACTCTTCAGCGCAATTAGGCAAATGTGAGAGTAGACCGCAGTCATCCTTTTACATAACAGCACGTGTAAGTGTGGGTTTGTAGATGTGCAGAGGCTTTTGGGTGCCATCTTCATAGTTCCTTCCCAGAGCTAAGGGGGAGCAGTTCTAGTGTGTCTAGTGCTGTAGTCACCAGACCCCCACCAGGCACACGAGATTCACTCCAATGTGGTTTATATGGTCGCACGTGCCATCCCTGTGCATAGTGAGCCCAGTCCATGCCTGGGGAGGTTTCATTTTCTAATCCGGTGTGAAACGATGGAAGAAGTGAGTTTAGCAAATGCCATCAGAGAGGGTCAAGTGAAGTCTCATGTGGAGGTAGAGAGAAAAATAGATAACAAGAACAGGTGCCAAGTCATAATGCTTGCTCTTCTACTACAAATACACCGTGCTGCTTCGGGTGACTGTCAGGAGCTAGCTAGCATTACTGAAGTACACAGAGCAAGGAGCAGTAGCAAGACTATCAGAAAGCAAGGTCTGTCCGTTTCCGTGTAGCTGTGCGCATCCTGGCGCCTAAGAGGGTGCTGGAGCTGCCTTCTCCATGCCCAGCAGGTTTCCTCAACTCCTGGGGATGCAGCAGGTGTTGGATGAGGAGATAACTAAGCAGGAACATCTGCAGGCAGGAAGATATGTTTGCCTGAGGAGACTTTTTGCAAATCAAACCAGGTAAAGCAAGCAAAAAGAATAACAAACAAAAGCTTCCTCAGCCCAGGGGGGGTCAACATTGTTCCTGTGTGCAGGCAGGGGTTTAAGATGCCCCACAAACGTGTTTGCCTCGTGTCTCCTATCTCTTTCACTACACCCTGCCTCTCACTTCCTTCCAGGAAGGAGGAAAGCTAGAGTTCAGTCCCTGCTTAGTAAAGCCATCTTATGCCATGTTATGCAGTGCATGCTCTTCAGGGACATCATATTCTTTCAGTAGAACTTGGCTGTTTTAAGGTAGTATTTCTTCTCCCCTTCCCTCTCATCACCCAGTGCCCACTTCCTCGGAGATACTATAGTTGGGTTCTGTTTGAAGGGGAGTGAGAGCTAGCTGGTGGGCCACAGGTTTAAAAACTGGCCCTTGTCGACACTCTTTGTGTCAGTCATCAGTTATATATTTTTCTATCTTGATACGGATAAGTAGGTTTTAGTTTCCTGCTAGTAAGAGCGACAAAAAGGACCTTCTCTTTCCTTACTAAAAAATCTCAAGAAAATGCAAGTTTTCATTGTTATAAACTCATTGCCAATACCTTTTTTTCTCAAAAGAAAAAAAAAAAAAAAGATAACAACCAAAACTGAGAAATCTGTCTTCAGAGCTGTTAAGACAGTCACAGTGAGGCTTTGAGGATGAACAGGTACAAGTGGGCTTCAGGAAAAAAAAACAAACCAAAAACATTTCATCACTGTGAAAACAATAAATAAACTCTGTCACAATCAAAGTACTAGGGCAGAGCAAGCAGACTGTCAAGCTGCATAACCTTGTCCACTGCCAGCTTCATACTAGAGGTACAGGATTCAAATTGGTGCTGAAAATATTGATTACATACCTATTTCCCCACTCCCCTCCAATTTTCAGAAACTAACTTTGTTTTTTTTTTCTTTTTATCTTCTCTATTTAACTACACTGCCGCAGGACTTTACTTGCTCCATAGATACAGCTGAGGTTACCAAGGGGTGGGTGCATGTCTAAGGCCTGGGGATCTTGGAAGTGGGCAGATGCCCAATCAATGCACAGCCTAACTTGGGCCACCCTCTGGGGATGGGTGCCTGTTACACCCTCCAAGTGTGGAGTCCCCAGCAGCCCAGGTGAGAGATGCTTGTGGAGATTTACCATTTTCTCCCTCTGCTTACAGTCCTCAGTCTCTACCACTGTTATGGACTAATGGAGCTGGCACCAGGGCAGGTTGAGGAAACCTTCCAGGTCTCTCATATGACACAGGGGGTTCATGACCATTGAGACAACTCTTAGAGGAGAGGCTAGACTGTGGCCCAGAGCAAGGACAGAACACTTGATTTTAGGTTTTTCGTGCAGAATTTTGTGGTTGCTTTTCATTGTTAGGTTGCATTTGCTTGCTAACAAAAACTGTTTCAGCTTTTTTTTTTTTTTTTTCCAGTAATTGGTCTCATTTTGTCTCTAATCATCATAAAATTCTGGAAGTACCATGATGCAAAAGTTTCTTGTGTGTTAATCCCTACTAGCAGCTAGCTTGACATGGAGTTACATGCTTTTTCCCATCACAGAAGTCAATTTGACCAATTTTAGCAAGAGGCTGAAAAAAACATCATGCATGTCTCTAGAAAATATTCCTTGCCCCAGCCAAATGAACAAATATTTCACAAGCCTGAGCAATAGCGTTGCGCTTTCAAGACATTCTCTGCCAAAGATTTTGTTCTCCTGATGATACTTAAGCCTTCTACTGATGGGACAAAGACTTCTGGGAATCAGCCACAGCCAGAGGTTTCCCGCTTCACCAAGAGACGGGACTAGCAATAGTTTCAGGGAAAGGAACAAACAGAGGCTCCGCTTAAATCAGATTTAAAGAAATACATAAATTGCCTCTGTTCCTTTATTTCAAAACATTAGTTACTGAAATATTGCTGTTTCTTTCTTTGAGACCTTACACAACCTCAGGGTGGGTCAGGGCAGGTGATTGCACCCTCACCCTACCACCCACCACCCTTCAGTGGGGTAGAATGAGGAAGCGAGACCTAGACTGGCCACCTTGTTTCTGGAGATGCACTGACTCCTGTCCTGCTGAATGGAGTTCAAGTGGAGCGTGCTTATTTGTTGATGTGCTTCATAAAAAGATGATACTCTCAGACAGCATCCTCTGTGTTCGGACTGGGTTTTGTAGGAATGGCAAGGTGATCTGCAAGGAAGTCACATGGAAGGTACTCTGTTTCATCAATAGCACCCAGAGGAAAGGCATGGTGGAAAGTTATACGTCTGTATTATCTGCCACCAGCTGACAAATCTGTGTTCTCTTCAGTGATATGAAGGTTTCCCTGTAGGAACCTCAAGAGAGATCAAGTGATTTAGGTCATTGGACTAGGGCTTAGGTGATGGTCTAGGCTCTGCCCTCAACCCTTCAGCAGACTCCTGTGGCATCCTTAACCTTGATAAAGGAGATTCAAGTTACCAGTGCTGTGCTCTGCAGAGCTGCTTGGGAGGTTCTCAGATCAGACGGCAATGAGCTCCACAGAAAAGCTTATAAATATATTAAATTTATGAACATTTACTGTACGCTGCACACTGAAATCTGCCAACACTAATCCAAAAGAATTACACATTTTAGGCCTGAACATAACATACTGTATGCAGTAACTCACATCAGAGCAACCCATATGCTACTGTTAATGTGCCAACTGACACATGTTAAGCCACAAACATAAGAAAGTATTGGATTTCAACAGCATTTTTGTACTCCAGTTATTCCTCGGGTCCATTATTTTTATTCGCCGTCATCTTCTCTCCTCTCTCTGGACAGCCTGCTCTCCCTAATACATCTTCCACTTCCCCTACCAGATTTCCTGCTGGATAGAGGCTGCCCCAGAGACAAAACGACTAACACAAGCACATAGGCCAAGAAGCACAGAAATAGAACCCCCCCCTGCAATAATCTAGGTCACTTAATAGCCTACTTTCTGGGTTCTCGGTGAACCCTGTACCCACTCCTGCTAGGCAAAGAGAAACCCTGAGAAGAAGTGGGTGGATGAGTAGACAGCCAGCCATCCCAAGTGTCAGATCTGACTCCTTGGGAGAGATGCGTAGAGGATGCTCTGACAGAATGTGTCTGAGCTGGAGTCAAATGTTTCTGTATTACATTTGTGACACGAGAGTTCTGCCACCTCACAATATGTGCACACTGTCACTGCTTGATGGTAATAATTGAATTTTTCCAGGGAGCCAGTGAGAGCACCCCAATGCCGTTATAATAATTAGGTCTCAAGAAGATTTACCGAGCTAGGATAATCCTCCAGAAATTGGTGTATTTTACATAAAGTGAGTCAGGAACAACAACAGGAGACTCTGAGCATAAATGTGCCTCACGTCGCAGGAAGGAATCCGCTTCTCATCTTTTGGTTTTGTCAAGGTATGACACCGGGAATTGAAACATGCAACAGAGGACCAAACCACAGCTGGCTTCAATTCTCCTCCCAAACTAACCAAACCCATAGATTTGCATGGGATTAGTGGCAAAAATTGTGCAAAGGATGCTATTTTATTATGTAAGCAGGAGGGTTTAAAAAACAAAAACAGAAAAGAAGACAAGAGCACGTGTCATTATGAGATTTAAACCCCAAACTTTCAGTTACCTTATCAGATAAAATACCACTTAGGAAAGCAACTAATGTATTGTACATAGGCCAGCTACTGAAGAGGATCTGACTGAGATTTAAGTGTTAGATTCCGCAAGTATTTGGCAACGCATCAATAATGTACTGGAGAACCAGACTCCCGAGTCTCTTCTTGATTAAAGGAAAGCAGCTGCTGGAGTCTCAGAGCTAGAAAAAGCAGCTAAATGTGCAACGTGAGGAACCAGGATTTGGCTCCCACCTTTGTTAGAGCTGACCTGGCGTAAATTGTGAAATGAAGGACAGAATAGCTGGCTTGTGTTTAAGGTAGGAGGTTTACACCACACAGAAAAATGTCCTCCAGTGCATGGGTAAAGAGACACCATGATGCACATACCCCCAGCCTTTATTTCAACATATTCTTTTGGATTATTTGAATCCTCTCTCTTTCTCGCTCCTTTTGGTCTATGTGGGCAATACAGTGTAACCCTTAGTGGCACGTGCTGCAAAAGCTAATAATACCCTGGAGATGATGGAAATAGCATCCTTGAGGTAAGAGCTTGCACTTTAATTTCAGCACAGAGAAATCTTGCGGGATTCTCGTATTCAGAGTTATATGCCTTACTCTTTTCTAGAAACTTCAAAGACTTCTATGCTAAAGAACCCTTTCATCATGTCCTCAGACTGGCTTAATTAAATTTAGGAGACTACTGCTCTTTTATAAAATAAGCAGAAAATTGCTTAGCATTTAAGCATACTACTATATTTAATTTGATTTTTAACTTTCTTTCGACTTCCTTTTTAATTTCAAATATACATATAAGATTTGCATGTGAGTAACTGCAGAGCCTAAGCCCAAAGATATTAGGCGTGTTGGTAGCTCTGCTCGTGAAAGTCTGAAGGATTTAGACATTTAAGACTCTTCTGAATATATGACAGAGGGCTGTTCTTTAATATTAACTTTAACTTGGTAAGGACAGGCTCCCAGTACTCTCTTTCCAATCAATGAAGAGGGAGATCCTCCCCTGAGGTTTATTCATTATACCTGAGCTCCATAGACCTGCTCAACTCAAGGTCCAGAACAGGACCTCACCTCTTTCCATTGCCATAAGAGAAACCACAGAGAATAGCTGCTGAGGAATGCATCTAACAGAAGTATTTGGAACAGGGAAGCATGAATCCTCACCATAATGTGTTCAAAATAATGCCTACTTTTTGTGCCTAAAGCATTTGTCCGTAGAGGTGAGACAGTCACTATGCGCAGTAGATGGTTGAAGTTCAGTAGCTGAAGTTCAGTAGTGTAAGTTCAATGATTGGCAGAGGGTATGAAGGACATGAGCAGAGCCATGCTGTGTCAGATGAAGTGTCCATCTAGTCGAATATTCTCCACTGAGCTGTGACCGAAATATGTTGTGGGAAGAGCATAAGAGCAAGAGAGGCATGTAATTAAACATCCCCCTGTAACAGTCCCTTATGCTCCAGCGATTTGCAACTCAGTGACCTCCTATGCCAGAGGTGGTGTCTTGGTGTTTAACTGTCCTCAGTGGATTTTCTTTTCTTCTATGAATTTGTTCAGTTGCTTCTTAAGCCTATATAAACTTTCAGCGTCTTGTAGCAGATCATCTCTAGCAAAATCACATGCTGTGTGCGAAGATGGTGAATCTTTCATGTATTTTGGACCTGCCACCTGCCAGTGTAGTTCTTGTATGAGAAGAGACAGTAAACAAACCATCCCTATTCATCCTCTTTGCACCACTCATTTTTGTATAGACTCTTGTCATCTTCCCTTCTTTTCCAGTTAAAAGAGTCCTGGTGTACCTTGTCATTCCTGATACGATGTACATGAATCTGCAGGTTAGATGATGATGAAATCATTTTGTTGAAGAAGAGTTAGATGAACAGAAATGCTTAAGCACAAGTAAACAGGAAGCCAGGAAAATGATTAGACTTTAGTAGACATGGTACTACCAGCTCTCCCAGGGAAAGGTGGTTGGAACTCTTGTCTCAGCCCCTGCAGGTGGTTCTATTGGGCTGCTGACATTCCTCCAGTATTTACTAGAAGAAGCAAAACTTCATGTTTTCCATTTGCCTTATTTTCCCATCACAGCTGTAGAAAGCCCAATGAGAAGAGACAACCTTCATGCTCTAGTAGTTGTGCTGGGATATCTATTCTTTCCCTAAATCATAGTTTCCTCCTGCCTTCTTCTATAAGCGAGCTAAATGGGAAAATTTCTTGAAGATTACCCTGCCCTTTCCAAAGGCTTCATTTGATCAGAGCAGAGTGGTTGTTATCTCCAAAAATTATGATTAAGACAGCGAGCATGTGCCCTTGTGTTCACATACATGCATTGGCCTCTTGTCACTGTTTCCAGCCGCAAGGAGGGGTGAGACGCGCATACTGCGACACTTCTGGCATGTCTATGTACTTGGTTAGTATCCTGAGTGAAGGTGTACCTGGCTGGGAGGCAAGAAGATCTTTATGGATGGCTCCTCCTGAAAGTGAATTTGGGCTGACGGTATCGGTCATTGCACATGTGAATGTCATCAGAACATCCCAGACCCCATCCTGTTGGACCATTTTTTTAGCTTGCACTTAAATGAACAAAGAGAGCAGCACAATGACTGAGTTTGAGACTTCATCTTGAAAGTGGCTTTAAAGCTTAATGCTATCTTAACATATGTGGGGGCATTACAGATGGAGTGGGGTCAAGATACTGAAGTACTAGTGTCTCCTTAAAAATAGATTAAATTCCTAGTGACCTTCCGCTGCCCTGAATTATCTGGAACTGAAGTTGAATAAGCAACTCAATGATTTCATTTCAATAGTTTGAAGCAATAGATGTGAGATGTTTGCTCTCCTCCTTCTCCCATTCAAATGAGAATGCAATCTTTGCAAAGCACTTCTTTCATTTAGCTGTACCCAGTTGGTACTTGTTGCCAAATGGAACACGGATGTGCCTCAGAGAAGATCCCTCTTGACTAATGAAATGGCAGTTAGTTTTTGCAACTTATTAGCATTAGTATTTATTATACTTTACAATATTACCTAAAAGCAGCTTTGAGAAATTTAAACTGCAGCATTATCTGTTCAATGCTATCTTTTAAATAAATCCTCCTACTAAATGTAAAAAGCTGGCATTTGTACTGCATGCACCTATGTTATCATAGTCGCAAAGCAGATGCAGAATGTAAGGCGACTTGAACAATCAGCACTGTAATTTGCACAGTAACATTGTTTTAGATCTAATTAGTGCTTATGCAGATCCCTTACAAAAATGTGAAAACCGCACCAGGATGTAATTGTTAATGAATTTAGTGCAAAGCACATCTGCATAAATTCCATTTCAGCAGGAAAAAAAAAAGCAACCTCTAAGTTCAACTGCTATTTGCTCAAGAGCCAAAACACTGTGAATTGTGCCCACTATGTTTTAGCCTTGCTCTGCTGGCTTTGATATTTCAAATAAATACTACAAAGTTAAAGCCTCCAGCTGCAGACCAACCCATCTGTAGATGTTTGTTATATTTGGCAGTATTCAAAGATGATTTGCCTTCCTGCTGAAAAATAAAATAAAAAAAAAGAGGTTCTCTCAGCAAAAAACCAAAATTGAAATACTTATCAGCCAAAAAAATAAAGTTTAAAAATATTCTGCGTGGGTCAAGTGGCAGAACTTTTGGAACAGCAGGCAAGCATGTGTACTGTGCCTATAGTTTGAACTCTTGCTCTACATGTGTGCATGAGTCCACCTGTAGTTGCCTCTCTCTGGTCTGCAGCATATATCTGTGGCTAAAAAGGGGTGTCGCTAATGAGTGCAGTCAACTGATCTTAAACTTCATGCAGCAGCTACCTTAGAAACTGCTCCTCTGCCCTGCAAGAATAGGATCAAGATCTATTCCACATACCTTTGTTTCTTCAGAGTCGTTTACTGGGTTTTAGCCGGGGGCTCTGGAGTTGTCTCCCAACAAATCACTGGCCTCAGAGTTTTTTGTATCAACAACAGAGATCTCACTCGAGTTTGAAGCTTTTCATGAATGGGTTTAAAGAAGAGAACATCTATTTGTCGACTCTTGGCTTCATTTATGGCCTTTATGTGTGAATGTAACTCTGGCGGATCTTGCCACTACCAAGCCTTCAGTAAACTCTTTTGTAGGCTTCTTTATGAAAGTCTTGAATCCATCATTTTCTTTCCTGAGTAGAGTGAAGATGATTTGTACAAGACTGGGTAATAATATGATTGTTCTGACTAGCATTAGCTCACAACAGGGTTAGGGGAACATCAGAGCAGGGATCAGAAACACCCAAAACAGCGACTGTGCTCCTCTTCCTGCTTTAGTCTACCTCTAAAACATCTGACAAACTCAGGTCACTTGGAACAAGTGAGTGAACAATCAGAAGTTACATAGTGTGTGAAATTGGAGAGGTCTTACACATCAGCAAATTGATACCAATAAACACAGAAGACATATACTTGAAATATATTAGCAGTCTTGGTTTTATTTTTTAGACAGTTTTTCCCCAAAATTTGTCATTCACAGTCAGGCTTAACCCTTTCATTTGGTTATGAATATCTGAGGCAATTTTTGTATCTGTAGTTTCTTGAAAAGCATCATTTTAGTTTTGCGTCCACAAGGTCTACCTGTGCCTTTTGTGTGAGAAATCAGAAGAGATACATGGGATGGTGGTACAATTCAGAGAGCTATCTCTTACTCCAGGCTCACACACTTCCTATGGGTGATTAAATCAGGCAAACAATTTAACCTTCCATACCTTCATTCTCCATTCTTGAAAATGAGAAATGCTAGCATTGATTTACCTCACTGAGACATCCACAATGAATGACTATGCTGATAAAGATGCTAGGACATTCAGATATCATCTGATAGACCTACATAAAAATCTTCAGGTAATCTAGATTCTTGCATTGAAATGGATAGCTTTATAGGTTAATAGATAAGTCTAGTGAAAACCATGTGATTGCTATCCATAACTTTGTTAAAATGAGATTAGTAAGATACATCATGGCCAGCAGGCTGCATGTTTCCTTTGGCCAGCAAAATCATGTGTTAAATACCTGAGGCTCAGAGCATTTTAAATTTCAGATGATCGCATGCCAGTGACAACTGCTGTGTCAGCCCTGTAGAGACTGAACCAACACTCCTGGTTCACGCTAGGGAAGTTCTCCTCCCCCTCTACTCTGCCCTGGAATACTGTGTCCAGTTTTGGGCTCCCCAATTCAAGAGAGACAGGGACGTACTGGAGAGAGTCCAACGGAATGCTATGAGAATGATTAAGGGACTAGAATGTCTCTCCTATGAAGAGAGACTGAGTGAACTGGGGCTGTTTAGCCTTGAAAGGAGACGACTGAGAGGGGATCTTGTTCATGTACATAAATATCTGAGGGGTGGGTGTCAAGAGGAAGGGAACAATCTCTTTTCAGTGGTGCCCAACAATAGAACAAGAAATAACGGGTTTAAGTTAGAACATAGGAAATTCCACCTCTACATGAGGAGAAACTTCTTTACTGTGAGGGTGACGGAGCACTGGAACAAGCTGCCCAGAGAGGTTGTGGAGTCTCCTTCTCTGGAGACTTTCAAAACCCGCCTGGATGCGTTCCTGTGTGGCCTGCCCTAGGTGATCCTGCTCAGGCAGGGGGGTTGGACGAGATATCTCTAGAGGTCCCTTCTAACCCCTAACATTCTATGATTCCTGAGGAGTGGGCGTTCATGCTGCAGTCTTAACAATCTAAAGGACTAACAGCAGAGGAACAAGAGGTAACTGTAGTAGACCTATACGTGATGAAACTAGAGGATGATACTTAACACCTAGTGAGACCACAGCAGCATTGTGTCTTGGTTGTACACATGTGATTCTTCATGTAAGTGTGCGCCATTTCATACAGAAAACTCCCCTGCCACACCAGGTTCTGCATGAAAGACTCATAGAGAAGACCTCGTGGTGTACACTATTCAGTTTGAACCAAAAAGCAATCAATTCAAACCAGGCCTTTCATATCCCCCCCTTCTTCTGTATTTTTTAGTACAACCCAACTTTTCTGGGACCAAAGGGTCCCTTTCTATCAAAAGGTAACTACTGAGCTTGTCAAAATTACAAATTATGTTGCACAGTTGGGTTTTTTTTTAACATGATATTCACAAATGTGGAGGACTTAAGGGATGGAGGGAATGAGACTCTGGTAGAACACTAGAACATGATGGCAGGAAAAGTGGAGATGTGAGTTTTTGCTGGTAAGCTGAGTTAGAGGTTGTGGGCACCCAACATAACTGTTTTCCCTTTTGTTCCCTCAGGGTTGATAAGATAAAAATTTTTATTTTTTTTTTTCCTAAACAGATCTTCAAGTACTTCACAATTTCCAGCATCCAAAGCCTTGTTTTACAGGTTGGAAAGTGAGGAGGTACAGAAGCTACCCAGGGTAATGACAGCCAGTGATAAAACCAGTTTCTTATATCCTGACCTGCTCCCACATCACTGGCCTGGCCCTTGGACATGCCACCTGAAAGTTTTTCCTGCTTCAGTAGTACTTAATGCTTTAATGCTTTTTTGTTGTTTGGTTTGGTTTGGTTTTTTTGTCCAGTTTACATTTTATTTGCTTATGTTCCAGGCATTTCTCTGTGTTCTTCATCTGTTGCTGGAGATTACCGTGTGCATCTTCTTCTTTTGAGAACTACTTCCTCCAAGTAGTTGCTCATGCAACTTGACCAACCGTAGGAGGTGAGGTGTGCTGCTGGCCTGGACTGAAGAGGAGCCAAAATGGAGATACTGAGCAATGTCAGGAGGAAGAAAGCCTTTCTCCTCTGGAATCTCAGGAGGAGGAAAGCCTCTCTCTCCCACCAGCACATTAGCTGAAACCTGGCATATGGGGAGGACAAGCAAATGTTTTCTTCCTTGCTCTGAGAGCCCTTCTCCTGTAAACTGTGCAATATAGAAAATTCAGCTGTTCCCCATTCCTGCAGGTTAGCACAGATAATAAAGGCACCTCACTCTTTGCTTTCAGATATTTTTCTAAACAGTTTTGATCCTTGAAACATTTATACTAACAAAGAAATTCCACTGTTTCCTTGTTTGCCTCCCTCCCACCCCCACCCCTATAACTTGCTATGTCTTGTATCTCCGACATGATTTTTGGCATATATTTGCATACATTAGAAATGGAGAGAGGATTAAAGTTTAAGAGGAAATTGTGGCTAATGTGAAAGGGGAACAAAAGGACATCTGTGAAGTAGCCCACAACTGGCAAGGAAAGCTATTCCACCTCCAGCACCAGCTGCAGGGGAAGTAGTGCCCGCTACCCCAACAAGACCTTCTTTGTTTCGCTGCAAAAACTGGGAGTGGCTGCTTTTAAAGTGACACAATTTGAGGTGAGGAGCTTCCCTTTTTGCTGCTCTATTCCAATATTATATGGCAACAGATGTTTCCTAAGGAATTAATTCCTCCCACTATTACCCACCCCCCAAAAATTTTTCTAAATGCAAAGGGAGTACATATTCATGGTTCTGGGTCTCTGCACCCCCAGGCAGGCATGCAAGAGTCGCTGCTGCAAATCCCTCCAGGGCCCACAAACCCTCCTAAACCTGCCATCTCCTCCCATGGCAGAGGAGGACATTTTCTGGCACCACTTGTTCCTGCAGCATCAGAAGGACCTGGAGACTGCGCAGAGGACGTGGCAGATGGGTGAAGACTATGTGGGACAGAAAGCAAGCCAGAGTTGAAGGGGAAGTTTGGGAGCAATAGAAGAAAACAAAAAGATACAAACTGGAAGAAATGTGTGAAAAGCTGGCTGTGAATGAGATAAGAAATTGAGCGAGCTCCAGGAAGGAATGGCTGAGAGGAAAGAGATGGAGAAACAGGAACGTAAATGTTATGCCGTTCAGTTGAAGGACTCAATTTTTAAATTCTGAAATAGTGGAAGGTCTCCAGCTGTATTATAAATGTTCTCCTAATAATTAGTGAAAACAATACTCCAAAGCCTTGCTGACTTTCTGTTTGCAGATTCCCTAGGTGTAACGTGTTCATCTTTTTACTGGGGACTCTAAAACCAGCAGTGTCTGGAGGCAGACTGGTCAAATCTCTCTCCTAACATTTGCTCTTCTCAAGAGTTCAAAGTACTGAAGGCAGTCCCCCTCAATAGTCTCTGAAAATATGGGTTTGTGCCATGAGTTTGTAAGACATGCGATCTAAAGCTTGTGTCTTTCCTTTCTGGGTATAAGAAGAATTTTGACTGCTTGGCTCTACTCCCTCCTCTACCTGGGCCACTGTGCTGCTCTCTTCTCCCCTGATTAAATTCCTGCCTGGACAATGTTAGAAACCATGAGGTCAAAATCAGTCCTGGAGACTTTCCCCATGTGAGGTTAATGACAACGTAATGGTGACAACTACCCAATGTGTGCTGCAGACAGCACGGTACACACAGCTTGCATTTTGTGATGAGTATCTTCCAGACAGAATCATCCATACTACTTTTATCAGGCTGGCAGAGTCATCCCTGCCTTCCACCATCGTTAAGCTTTAATTAAAAAATAAAATGTCTCCAACCATGAGCTTTAAATGACTTTTGTGAAAAAAACAATCAGCCAAACCCAAAAAAGCCCTGCATGGGCTTTCATTTGAACATATGCAACTAAAAGTTTTTTAAAGTTTCTGGAAACTCTCATGTCTTATTTTGATATTCTGTAAATCACTCAGTAACTGCCAGGCTCCCTTCCTTCCTTGTGTGCACTTGGAAGAGGAGAAGAGGAGGATAGCTAAGCTTAGAGCATACACAGGAGGGACCGAGCTGAGCTTTTTCAAGGTTGTGTTTTTTTTGTTACTTGCTTTTTCAATTTGTTCCCATTAAAACAGGGTGGGTTTTCTTCTTAAAGATGAGAGCTACAGCTGAAAGTACTGACCAACACAAGTACCAACTGCTCAGCTCAAGGGCATGTAGTTTTTAAGGACACATGCAGCAAGGACACCTGGGGAAGTTTCAGAAAAAAAATCTTACTTCTACATGTTATTTTGTAGAAAAATTATTGTAATTCTTGAATATAACCTAATTTTTTGCTGTTGTTGGCAAACCCATGTTTAAGCTGATATGTTACTAATTGGGAAAGTCTTGAATCCTGGTCTGTAAAGGAAAAAGTAAGTGCTGGGTGCCACTGAAAGGTTTATATTTCTATTTATCGGTGTCCTCATAAGCTGCTATATGGAACATTCTGATGAAAATTGACTAGTAAGATGGATATGAAAAACTTTTGTATTTATCCATACTAATGAAATATATCTGACAAGATTAAAAAAAATGGTCATTGTTAACAGTCAAGCCTGAAAAATAGCCTAGAATATGAAAGAAGAGATAATTTTTTTTTCTTGGCCCTCATTAGCTCAAATAAACTGACTTTCCGTTTCAGCCTCTGCTGGCTCCTATTTTGTTGTGGCTACTAGAAATCAAGTAGACCAAGTCTCCTTACTTTCCCCTGTGTTGGTTCCCAGTCACCATGGAATAGACTGTGTGTATTTCACAGACAGAATTAGGCATTGCATATGGAGCTTGAGGGTTATGGTGATGAAGTTGGTGCATCAAAAAGAAAACAGTCCCGGTGCCCATGATGTGAAAGCTGTTGCTGTTAAGTTCTTCAGAACTTGCTGCCACAAAAAAAACAGGAAAAACTTATGTTCATCACTAAAATTGTAGCATGGCTCTATCAGCAAAAGAAACACATCTCAAGTATAAGCAGATGCCAGTTTTTCATAGCAGTTTGAAGGCAAAACTGACCTGAAAGATGGTGCAGTGAGTAACCAAATAGTGCTGAACTGAAGAACCCATTCAGAAGTTCAAAGTGGGGAGACAGACAAACACATAGTGTGAGAGTTGGTTTGTCTCAGATTGACTAGACCTGACTTGTAAATTAGAATAGAATAGAATAGAATAGAATAGAATAGAATAGAATAGAATAGAATAGAATAGAATAGAATAGAACAGAACAGAATAGAACCGTACTAGACTAGAATAGTTCAGTTGGAAGACACAACAATCAGCTAGTCTAACTGCCTGACCACTTCAGGTTAAGCAGACTAGATGTTCATCTATTTGTAATATTTTGGGGATTTTTGCCACACACCTATGTAGCTGTTGGATATTAACATGTATTCTTCATCATGATGTGTGAAGATTTTGCCTTTATGCTTACTAGGTGATTGAAAAAGGACATAATAATAAAAACAAATGTATACATTTCAAAACATTGAAAATATTGTAAGTTTTCCTCTATATTCTCAAGAGTGATGTCTACAGTAAGCACATTTCCAAGTGGCTCTTCACTGTTCCAGCACAATTCTGTGACCTTTTTTGAAAGTACACAATCTAGTGCTGATTCAGGACAATGTTTCGTGCCATGTCAGCCTGTCATTGGCAGGAGAAAGAAAAGAAAGGATCCAACCCAGATGTTTCTCAGAATGTTCTGATAAACTCGAGACTTAAAGGCATTTGTTACAATACAAAAATAATGAAAAAAGGGGGAGAAAAAGGCAAGAGGGAATGCTGGGCAGTCATGCAGAGGTGATCACTAAATGTCCTTTATGTACCCCATTTGTTCTTGACGCTTAAGGACACTGTGGTGCTTGTACATGAACTAGAGCCACTTGTATCTAGAAAGGCTGCCAGGATTAAATCAGTAAGTAGTTGTTTATTCAGCCTGTTCAAACAAAAAATGAATTGTTTTGATGAATGAAATTTTTTTTAAAAATGAATTAGCATGTCATGCCAATAGTTTTTTTAAATATAAAGCACTGAGTTTTGGTTTTTTTCTTTCATTCTGATATAACTGCCTTAAAATAACTGAAGTATCAGAGGTCCTGCAGCAACGCATTACATTATGTATTCCGAAGGACGTAGTTGCAGCTGTAGGTAGACAAACACAGCTTTAAGACCAAACCAAACAGATATCCAAAAGCAAAAAGCAAAGAAACAAAAAACACCCTTCATACATTGTACATATTCTGTAGTATCTGTAGTAGATTTGATAACATATCCTTACTTTCTGCAACAAAAATACAACGTTTCAGTTAAAAGTAATTTCAATGATGGTGGATGTTTTATAGTCCCTCTATCAGGATTATTACCTTGAGGCTAAACTCTTCAGATTCTTTTGAGACAGATCTTAATGGTAATAAATTGCATGTATCAAAGTAAGCCCTAATCTGCCTTGATATAACCTTGATAACCTTCCACTTGTGGAAAGCTGTGTACCTGCTAAAGCTGAGGTTACTAACAGTGAGGAGACCATAGCTGTACCTCTACCTTGCAAAAGGTCAGAAACATCACCAGTCCTCGCTGGTTTCTTTGACCTTTCTTCTGCAATAGATGGAAAAGCAGGTACTCCCCCTTCTCCCTTGGCTTGTGGTAAGGAAGCAGAGATCAGTGATGAAGGTGGTTTCAACTGATGTGACTACCTCTGCATCAAAGCATTTTGGGATAATCCAAAGGCCATGAGTGATGACAAATGTCCAAGAGGCAGTAATGGCTCTAGGTGTACAATATAAGGTCTATAGCTTTACATATCCTTGTAGTCTAACTCTTCAAAATGCTACCTGGATCTAGAAGGAAGTATCAGTCCATGTACTACTCTGTGTTATAACCCTGGCTTGTGTGTTAGCACAAGATAGCTGTGCAGAACAACCGGTAGCTTGGGTTTGGTAGAGACTTGGAACCAGACAAAGGTCTTGCATGTAAGAATGGCAGGGTATGGGCTGTGGAAGAGTGTAATAGGTACATTCATGAGGACTAAATTAAATTTTTCATGTGAAAAAAAGAAGCAAACCAAATCCAACAACTCAAAATCATATGTACGTTCATCTTGTCTATGTGAGTACTTTCAATATTTCAACTTCAGTTAGTATTATTATGAATGAGATCACTCATGATTATTAAATCTGACACATATCCTCTGTTGTTAGATCATCCATGCCATTGGCATAAACTAATTTACACACTGCTTATGTCCAGGAATGTGATGATTGGTTCACCTTGAAAGAAACGTGTGGCATCAGGCAAGATGAGGTCATGCCCATCAAAACTCTGACATCGTACCCATTCTGGCTTGGCAGGGCCATGGAGTCTGGAAAAGCCCACAGTTATAATTAGCAAACTAAGCTTGCTCCATGCTCAAGGCAGGGAATCTGGCATGGAAAACCTCCAAAAGCTTTTCCACCCCATTCCAAATTGGCCACCACAGTAACATAATTAAGACAATAGGGATATTTTATTTTGAAAAGTGGCGCTAATAATAGATTACCTTATTTAAGAAGCATCTTAAGTAAGTTTTGGAAATGCCTTTAGCTGAAAGAAGGGAAAATGAAGATAGAATTCACTTGATATACTTGGAAAACAAGTAGCCAAAATCAAAATTATGGTTCAGAAACCACATCACCAAGTCCATTTTATTCTAAAAGCTTTCTCAACCCCTTGCTCACAAAAATAGACATGAAAGAAATAACAAATATAAAAGAAAGAAACAACAAATACAGAGACCTATACTGGTTGCCTCTCCTGCTGTGTTGATTGCTTTCTGTGGAAGCTATCATTTGATGAAGCAGAACATTTACAACCTGCTTTGATCACATGCCATAACACACAGGAGTGCTTCCAATGCACCCAGTTTCCTCGTCTGATTCCCCAAAGTAACATGCCCTTCAGTAACTCGTGATTGTTGCTGGCAAGACCTTTCTGCATTTTATCGCTCAATAGACTAGTTAATTAAGACAGGAAGCTGGTAATGAAACCCCACATTTTAGCCATATTTAGAAAATCTTATGAAACTTTGCATAATCTCGACGCCTATGTACATTTATCCATGTTAGCACTTGGATTACATTTCTTTTGGTAATCTTTTTAGGCAGTAATAGCTACTGTTTACAGAGCTTTCACACGAGGACTTGAATTTATGTTACAGTCTTCATGTTTTCACTGTTTCTTGTGCCTATTGATGCAGCAGATGGGCAAGTATTGGTGGTTTCACTTTACCAGTGGTGGAATGAGCATGAAAAAGGCTTAGGAAATGTAACCGAACTGAGGGCGCAAATCAATGACAATGCTGGTACAGGAGCAATTCTCCAACCAGCAGCCTTGAAAAATGAACAGTACTCCTCTAAAACTGCCCTCATAATTTCTTAAAATGTTGAGGGCAAGAAAGCTTTCTAATGTGGACGTGAATAAATGGTCATACTGACCTCCTGATGGGCTGGTTTCTGGTAATCTGAATCACTTGGAACAAGAGCTTAGTCAGTGCATTGTTCTCGGTGGAGTTGCTTGTGGAGGAAGTGCTAACTAGAGTAAACGAGGGGTCACCATGTAGAGCAAAGTGTCTTTGCCGACTAGACTATGCAGTCTTGGTGGTTCTTCTCAATCTGTCCCTACCTCATCCCTGTCTCTCTGAGTGTCTAATTCTGCTGGCAACTGAGTCTCATGGATCTTGCAAGGAATTAAGGCCGCTCTCTAGCACCTTAGTGACCACCATCTCTTTCCCTTGCCTACGGCTAATGCTGCCTGTGGATCCATCTTATGCTCCTTATCCCACATTTTAAACAGAGAAGTATCTGTGCTCTTACCATAGAGGCGGTTGGTTCTTCCCTATCTGAACTTCACAGCCTTTGGTGACATATTTCTGAGACTTGTTTCCCTTATGCATGAAGTGCAGATGTTGCCTCTGCTAGAGTGACCCATCAGGAGAGGCCATACACCCTGACAGAGGAGGCACGGGGTGCCTACATAGTAGCCCTCGGTGGGGATTTCCCTGACTATCCTTGAGCTCACAGCAACAGAGTGAGACTGAAAAGAGGCAGAGAGGAGAAAGCTACAAGGTCCTTTACAAAATAATGTCCACTTTTCCTGTTTTCCATCATATGACAACTAAACGTTCTCACCTTGATAATGTTATAATGAATGCTCTGTGCTATTCTTGTTTTGTATGGCATTGCTCTTTGAAACCTTTGGTAAAGTGTGCACACACACACACCCCCAAGTCTATTACAAAACTTTCTGCTGATTCCCCATGAACTTAGAAGTGTTAGAGCCACCATCAACTCTACCAATACATCAAAATGTACAATGCAGTTTCCACAAAGTTTGAAGTGCTCTTTTACAAGGGATGTGAATGAGTAGCTGATAGCATCAGGGGCAGGATAGGAATAATTAAAAAAAAAGATCTTTTCAAGGGTCAAGGGAAGGTTAGAAAAACAGGTAAGTATAGAAAAGTAACTACAGGGAATTTTAAGGACAAAAGAAAATAAATCAGCAAATCTGATGAGAAAATAGGGTAGGGGGAAGAGGAAGAAGAGGGGTATAATGCTGGATCACCTTCTGCACTGTAATTTAGTTTTTTTTCCCCAGAAAAAATACCAGATGTGCTTATGGTTTTTTCTCTGTGAGCTGAACTGCTTGAGCTTCACCTAAAAATGTAACCCCTTCTCCCACCCCTCTCCTGTGACAGAGAATCGGCCGTTTAGAAAGCCAAACTAAAACCTCTCCACTAACAGTTCCACTTGAGTTTGACCTTAAAAGGCTACATTATTCCAAAGGTAATCTCTGGAGGAGTATTTAAAGCTGTCAGCATCTTGAAGCAGTCTCCAAGGAGGACAGAGGGAAGCTCAGTGTTCCCAGCAAGCAGCTTCTTTGCCTCCTCGCCATTGTCCATAATGGCCTTTTCTGGATTTCATGCTGTGAAAAGTGATTTTTAGGACATTTTCTTCCCCAGATAACCAGTGTCAACTTTTCATAGACCAAACTCCGAAAGACTGAGCTATCTGCTACTTCGGGCAGAATTTAAGGTCCTCTTAATGACCTTGGCTAGAATGGTTTATTATGATGACTGGTAACATACTGTGCTGACATGGTATTGGGGAACTAGTCTGCTTTTACAGCTTTATCAAAGTGGAGTGACTAGGTAAAGTGAATTGTCTCACACCAGCAATGAGCCCATGTTTAAGATGGTAGGGCTCAGCTTCCATGAGCATTACCTCATTTCTTCCCATCTGTCCAACCACAGGCATACAAACCAGTAATACCTAAAATAAATATCTAAGTAGCATAACTCCACATAGGTGGGAACATCCCTATGCACAGAAAAGGTTAGGGTGAAATGGAGAGGATACCCACTTCTCTCTTCCTTCAGCAGTGTGTGCTGAAGCCAGTGAGATTCCTCCAGCTTTGAACCAGTATATCTAAGAACCAAATCTGGTTTTGCACTTGGCAGAAGCACAGATTCAGAAACATGATGCACAGCCAGATCTGCAAATAAAGATCTGCTAGATTAAAGGGCAGATATACAGTACATGTTTTGCTTTCCTGGTAGCCTGGAGAGAACCACCCAGACTTCTAAGTTGTGTTGTATACTTTCAAAAGGGCAAAAATGTTGCTTTCATAAATTAATTTCACACACTTTACAGAGATAAAAATAATCACTGTGACATTTTGTTTGTCTTCCTTTTTTCCTGTGTGCAAGCAGCCAACTCTCAATTACTTACAGCCCTAAATTTGTTCCGCTCAATTGTGGAAAGCCCCCGCAATATTCAACAGGATGGGAAGGATTCTGATTTATGGAAAGTCATCATGTTTGCAAAGAAAGCAAATTTTTTCCTCTCCCAATATGCTGTATATGTCAGCCGAAACAAGACTCTTATACCAGTGCCAACTGGTATGAATTCCAACCATTTTATCTATTATATATTAATGTTACAAAAATATGCACCCCAATTTTTTATAATAAAAGAATTTGTTGTGGCAATATCTGACGCCACTTCTGAACTGATGTAGACATGACAGCCTAACAAAAACATGCCTGCCAGCATGATGTCATTGGTTATGGATACAGATTTGCTTCGACAATTCACGGGGTTCTGTATTGGCTTTTCTTCAGTAACAACCATATCAGACTTGCTGAGCTTTTCTCTAGCTGCTTGTTACACTCTAAGTTCAATCAAGTCTAAAAAAGAAGCAAGTTTTGGTTATGTTTCTTCTTATATATTACAAGTAACAGAAACAGTACAGGCACTAGTTTTTTGTTAATTTGGTTTTGTTCTGATGCCTACTGGGTGACTGCCCTGAATACTTCAGTTGGATTCAGAGAACAACCTTTCTTTTTCCTGTGAAAATATCATCTCCGTTAGGCTCCATGAGGGAAGACATCTTTGTGGTTTTAGTGTGTAATGAAGGAAAGCGTTACATGCACTTGGTGAGGGCTCTGGAGATTCCGTGTGTGTGTGTAATATGCACAGTCTGCAGTGAAAGTCTGGGATTGGTACACAGGGTTTTGTCAGGTTTGCTGAATATAAAATAAGAGTACAGCACTGGATGTGATCACATGTGGAAGCTGGGAAGAAAGCTCTTGTTCTGTGAAAACAGGCAGGGACAATAGGAAAGAGCAAGTGTTAATTAATGCCAAGTGCCTCTTCAGTGCAATCCTTGGCTCCTGGTGTTTAAGTATATACAAAACTTAGAAAGTTTGGCTGATGAGGTATCTGAAGATATAAAATCACATAATCATGTCTTGCCTCATGTAAATTCAGTGAGTTCTGCCTTGTGATGGTGCAAATTAAGACTGTTGCCAAGGCAGTGGATGTAAGTGCATGTCCTGCACCACAAGCAAATGATGCACAACAGGCATGAGTGCAAGAATGAGATGCTTGCGTGGTGAGTACAGCCTTGTCCTTTCATTTGTCCTCCAGTCTCATGAACCATATCCCCAAGACTGGCATATGTAAGTGATTAGTGAGTGGTTATGACAGAAATAAATTAGGTGGTCTATTTACACAGTTACCAAAAGGTATGACAAAGCTGAATGCTGCAATCTCTGCTCACAGTGAAAACTGGTAGGTATAGCTCACCTGAATGGGGAAAGTTTGCAGGGCTTCAGGCAGCAGGGGCAAATGTTTCTATGGGCTCATTGGGAGAGTCACAAGCGCCTTTTAAATTTCTTGGTTGGCAGCGCCAGGAAGCCCTGACCGCAGCAAGGCCTCCCCAGGGCGTGGGGTGATGTGTGCAGCCAGCTGCTGGCGGGGATTAGGAGGATCTGCCTTTGCCAGGTGCTGGTGTTGTGCCCCTTCTCCGAACATTTTTATGCGCTGGTCACCTCCCACGTAGGAGACAGCTGTTCCTTCTCCAAACGCTTGCTTCCCTTTGACCTTTGATTTCTTAAACTGTTGGCTTCTGGGTTGCAGTCTTGTGAAATACATAGCTGTCTCCTTGATCAATCTCATTGATTTCAAAGAGTAATCCTGCAAAAGTTGATGTAAACCACCTTTTTTTTTGTTAGCAAATTGCTTCTCCTGTTTTCCCCCAGTCACCTTCCCTTTTCCTCTCCTTTTCTGTTTCCTTTCTCCTTTTCCTCTCTCTCTCCCTCATTCTCTTTCTTACTGTCTCCCTCAAAACAGAAGTGATTTCCAGCTATTATTTTCTGTTAAACCAGAAAAGGCTTCTACCTAAACTCTATTAGTAGATTCTAGATCCCCTCAGTGCCTCACTGATTTTTTTCACCTTTCCCTTCCAGGAAACCTACTCTTTTATGCTGGTTACGGGTCCAAATCATCACAGCTACAGGAAATGAGTAGTCTCATTTTCTAACACCGATGGTGTGTGGAACTCATTTCCCCTTCAGCAGCATGCTATTAGTATTGTTTTTAGGATTGTTCAGAGTAACTGTGCAACATGCATTGCAGAAGTATTGGACGCAGAATTGGGACCCCACTTCAGGCTGGAATTGCACCTGAGAACACAAGAAAGAAGGAACTCCACTGCAGGAATAGCTACCAAAATACTAAAGATGAGTAACCCCTAAGGGATTATTCTTATAATTTACAGACTGTCTGAACATCAGCTTCTTTTAAGACAGTGTTGCAGATGAAAAGACCAAAGAATATAGAAACTTACTGGAAGACAGTGAAACCTGATGTGTATCCCTGCAGCACTGAGGGTTTGCGGCTGTAGAACTGAATTAAACATAATTCAGCGGTATCAGTGCCAGAAATCTCGATAAACTGTGCTTCATCCAAGATCCTGGTGTGCTGGGTACCAGAAAATGAAGAAAAGAATATCCCAATGAGACAAAACAAGCATCATCATTTTTTATCATGGTCTGTGCTGCTGTTTATAACAGTGACTACATTTCCTCATTAGAGAAGGTTCTTCTACAAGGTTCAGTGAGGAGAGGCTGTGCAAATCCTGCCCAGGCTCATCAACTGAAATGAAATACAGAGCTGTGCCTGGTATCTCAAAAGAATGAGAGAGTGCTGAAGCTGGCTTTGCACTTTGAAAGTTTGTATTCTCAGTTTACAAGTGAAAAGGGCTGCTGAGAATGAGAGTGGGGCCTGGTTGCACAGGCTTAAGATGACAAAGACAACCCAATGCTGAGACAAAAATGAAACTGTCCTTCCCATGGTGATTGCGGCTACTGTGAGACAGAATTAGACCTCTGAAGAGCAAGGACATGCGGTTCTTCTGGGTACCTGGGTAGACCCAATACTGAAATTTCATATTTGAATGGGAAAGGAAGGTCCAGTCTAGACTGGAAAAAAGTACTGTACAGTTCTTGAGTGTGCAAAACCCAGTAAATCCCAAAGACAGAAGCTGCAGAGACATTTGTCCTCTCTTCACCACAACCACATCAGAAAACCTGCAGTGGCCAAGAAAAAGCAGACGCTGTAATGAGATGACTCTCACCCAGACCTATATATAATTACATATTTTATCTTCCAAAGTGAATGCACAGGTATTGGGCCCTTGTCCAGGAAAGCACTTAGGGTGGTATTCTGATAGCATGCAGAAGAACAGTACTTTGTTCAGCAAACAGCACCAGTGAAGTTTTGGAGGTGATTTATGGAGTTAAAAATGCGCAATGTAAGAGCACTGGCATTAGTTTCTTCAGCATTTGTATAATACTAACTCCAGTGGTGCAACTCACTGCAGGAGATTATTTGCACATGCTCTGCTAATAGACTTAACTGATCACCCAAGACAAGGATAGAGGGGCAGACCTGCCTCTCTGACTCCCACTTGAAGCCTGTAGTGAAAATGGTCAACAGGGGTCCTCCAGAATTTGGGAATTTGCTACAGAAGTACACCTGCTTTGTGGGTCAGGAGAGTGTGTTTCAGGGCACAGGCTGTTAATTCTTGATTATTAACTCCATGAACTGTTCAGAGAAGAAGCTGGAGGTACCTCTGGATGAAAATGCAAATACTCTGGATTAATGCTGGACTTATAAGAGAAGTGAGCCACCTTCATCTCTCTAGGGCCCCAAGAAGATCCCTAGCAGCTAGACCAGTCCCAGGAAAATGATGTGGGGAGCAGGTAATCTTGAAAATACTCTGATTCAGAGCCCAAGGAAAGACTTCCATTGACCTAATTGAGTTTTGGATTGGAGCCTGCGACAGCCTTGTCCACATTTGAATTTAAGATCTACATAAAATACTGGGGGCTGAAAAAAGACCTATACAATTTTCTGATTTATCAAAGAAGTTACACTGCTAGATGAAGTACTCGTAGTTTCGATGAACAGAAATCAGATTAAAAATTCATTTAAAAAGTTGCATTAACTCCATCATTATAGGAATCAATTTAAGGTAAGGTATGGAATTACAGTAAAAACTAGTGCCTCTCTGTTCAATAGTAAGACCAGTTGTTCTCTGTGTCGCTAACTCCCTCAGCTGGAAGATAGAGATGGGGAGCAGTATGAAGCCCCCATAATCCAAGAGGAAATGGTCAGTGACCTACCATACCACTTAGATGCAAACTAGTCTATGGGACTGGATGGAATCCATCCAAGAGTACTTAGGGAGCTGGTGGAAGTGCTTATCAAGCCCCTTTTCATCATTTTTCAGCAATCTTGGCTAACTGGGAAGGTCCCTGATGACTGGAGGTTAGCAAATGTGACGTCCATCTACAATAAGGGCTGTAAGGAGGATCTGGGGAACTACAGGCCTGCCAGTCTGACCTTGGTGTTGGGGAAGGTCACAAAGCAGATCACCTTAAGTGCCATCACATGGCACATACAGAACATGGTACATACCGGACAACCAGGTGATCAGGCCCAGTCAGTACAGGTTTATGAAAGGCAGATCCTGCTTGACTAACATAATCTCCTTCTATGACAAAGTGACTTACTTAGTGGGTGAGGGGAAGGCTGTGGATGTTGTTTACCTGGACTTTAGGAAAGCTTTTGACACTATTTCCCACAGGATTCTTCTGGAGAAATTGACTTCTTACGGCTTTAATGGGTGTATGCTTCACTGGACAAACAAATTGGCTAGATGGCTGGGCCCAGAGAGTGGTGGTGAATGGAGTTAAATACTGTTGGTGGCCAGTCACAAGTGGTGCTTCCAAGGGCTCAGTACGGGGTCTTGTTCTCTTTGGTATCTTTATCAATGATCTGGATGAGGGGATTGAGGGCACCTCAGCAAGTTTGCAGATGACACCAAGTCGGGAGAGTGTGTCAATATGCTTGAAGGTAGGGAGGCTTTAAGATCAATGGGTCAAACAAAGGAGATTCAATAGGGCCATGTGCTGGGTCCTGCACTTGAGTCATGACAACCCTATGCAATACTACAGACTTGGGGAAGAATGTTTGGAAAGCTGCCCAGTGAAAAAGGACGTGGAGGTGTTGGTCGACAGCTGGCTGAATATGAGCCAGCAGTGTGCCCAGGTGGCCAAGAAGGCCAATGGCATCCTGGCCTGCATCAGAAATAGTGTGGTCAGCAGGAGTAAGAAAGAGATTGTCCCCTTGTACTTGGCACTGGTGAGACTGAACCTCAAATACTGGGTTCAGTTTTGGGCCCCTCACTACAAGAAAGACACCGAGGTGCTGGAGCGTGTCCAGAGAAGGACAATGAAGCTGGTGAAGGGTCTAGAAAACAAGTCTTATGAGAAGCAGCTGAGGGAACTGGTGTTGTTTAGCCTGGAGAAAAGGAGGCTCATGGAGACCATATCACTCTCTACAACTGTCTGAAAGGAGGTTGTACTGAAGTGGATGTCAGTCTCTTCCCCCAAGTAACAAATTATAGAACAAGAGTTAATGTCCTCAAGTTGCACCAGGGCAAGTTTAGGACAAGTATTAGGAAGAATTTCTTCACCAAAGGGGTTTCCAAGCATTGGAACAGGCTGCTCTGATGGAGTCACCGTCCTTGGTGGTATTTAAAAGACAAGTAAATGTGGTGCTTAGGGGCACGGTGTAGTGGTGGCCTGGCAGTGCTGGGTTAATGGTTCAATTTGATAACCTTAAAGGTCTCTTCCAACCAAAACCATTCTATGATTCTGTCATTCTATGGTTAGTTGGTGACTCGTATGCTCACTGCAACTGCAGTGACTGCAGGGCTCTGGACACTTCATGAGTGGTAAATGAAGACACTATTCCTTTTATTCTGGATGTTAGTGTCGCAAAGGTGTGAGGAAAAGATAGAAGTAGTAAGATAACAGTGTTACTCAGTGAGGGCACAGGGCTATTTCATTGGTTTAATAACAGCTATGCATATTTGTGTTTTTTTTCTTCAAAATTGGAAAGCTGGTCTTGCTGGCTGTTGAGGCAGGCAAGGTCAGCCACCAGGCCAGGGTAAGCCATGGCTCCTTGGGGCTGGTACAGCCAGGCTTCTACTTTGCAGCAAAGGCAAGATGACAAGTGGGTATTGGTGTCCTGTCCCATTGAGTTGAGGTACTCAGCCAGACCCAACAAGTTCAAAATTTTCCAAGGTTCACACACCAGAAATAGCAAAGAGACAGGTTAAACAAGAAGTCTGTGGTGGAGTGGGCAGTATGTGGATTGAGTAAAGGAGGGTATCATCGAGCATACAAAGGGCCATTACTCATTGTTTACTAACTCTGCTGTCACAACAGTGTGTCCTTTAATCATATTAGAAAAATTTCACTTCTGCTTCCAAAATCAATTTCATGGAGATGTTGCCTAAATAATATGCCAGGCCAGATCTTTAGTAAGGCAATCAGCAGAGTATGGTTGACTTTTGAGAACATGTAATGATTCCTATCTGCTGGAGAACTGATCCTCAATCACGGTGTTGAGATAAGAGAAAATGTTGAGCTGTGATGACTGAGCAGCATTTTGAGAATGATTAACAGGCTTCTTTTTCAGGAGGATGGGTGAAATATGGTCTATGTGCAGAGAAGCAGCACCTGTCATAGACTGTAATTAAATCCCACGTGACCTTTATTTTGAAGGTTTAAGAGGAATAAAAATGGTGCATAGGAGTTAATTTTGTGAGTAGGCTTTGATCTCTTTAGAACACGGTGAACTTAAGTCAGAAATTTGGGAGCACTAAATAAAATGCAACACCTAATAGAAAAGTAAAAGGTCATTGTGTATCATGAAGGGACACTCGGTGCATATACAAAGGAAAGGGGAAAAAAAAAAAGTCCATAGTTTTTTTTTTTCCACAACCAAATAGCCACATTTTACTGTTGGACACATCCAGAGCAGGAAGCTCACCCCAAGGTTGATAGAAATTTTCTTTGGGGTGTGTCTGCAGGCGTACAAGGGGGGATTAGCTGCCACCCTCCCTGTTGCCACCCCAGCTGGAATATCACACCTCAGTGGTAGCTCTCCAGGGACAGCAGCAAGCCAGCATGTGCAGCAACTGTTTGAAGGGGGAATTAAAGCACATCATAAAAGCTTGTGGCCAGAAGTGAGAGAGGAATGTTTTCATGAGACACCCGTAGGTTATGAAGCGCTGGGTGTGCAGACAGCTATTGAATAAAAGGCAGAGAGCAAAGCAGACACAAAACACAGGAAACCACATGTTTATTTCTTCTCAGGAAGCCCAGCAAGCTGTAAGGCAGGAGCCCGGGCGAAGTCCTCATCTGCGTTCCCTCATGTCTAGTGTTCAAGTTGGCTCCTACTGCAGATCCGCTGTTCATGCGCTACAGGCAGTAACCAGGCAGTGATGGCTGACAGCTATGAAGGAATGTCTGTCTGACCAGTTGTAGGGTGCTCCTGATCCCCATCGGGACCTATAGCTATAGCTATTACCTGAATTTGACTTGGAGGAAGCAGACCTGTTTTAAATTGCCAGGGTCAGCTTATCAGCTGGAAAACCTGGAAAAGAAAAGTTACTGCAGCTACACCTGTACAAATTTTACTGCTAATTTTATGGACGTTTACAGGCTGGGTTTTGTAGCAATCCACTAAGACTGATAACCGTCTGTGCTTGAAATAGAGGGATGGGAAATCTGAGTTTTGCTTTGAATTATCAGCGTTTCTTGTGGCATAGCTGGGAGACTACAGCTGAACAGAACAGTCTTGACTTCCTCTACTCCAAACTGTTCCTTTTTTGTTTTATGAGGGTTTAAATTGTGGTTATCGCTTGATATAAAGTGCAGCTGACAAACTAGTGGTTTTGCACTGTACAGCACAAGGTAGGGGAGCACATGACTAAATAGAGGACAAAGAATTGCTTAAAATGGCTGAGCACTAAAACTCTTCCAGCCGCGACGAAATGTACTCGTTTGAGGTTTTTCAAGCTGTTAAATATTTTTCAATTCAGTATTTATATTAGTTTGTACTGGATCTTGTACTTTTTTTTTTTTTTTTAATCTTCCCTGTGAATTCACTTTACTAAAAATACCAACCGACGGTCTCTTTGTGCAGCAAAATCAGGTTGGTGAAAACTGATTTTGTGCAAGCAGCATGATAAAAGGTGCATTCAGAAATACATCCAACAAGTAAGGTCTCTGCAGGATGTAAGTCTTCTGAAAAGGGAAGCCGAATCCTGCAAGCTCTTCCATTACGGGCTTGCGCTGCTATTGAAGACAACCATGAATAAGGTTTTGCAGGATCAGGCCCCAGAGTTCAGCAAAATTTACTTCCTGGCTGCTCTCCACAGCATTTAACAGCCAAAATAAAAGAAGGAATTAATTTCTGTTTTAAATCCTTGGCAAGCAACTTCATCTTGTTGCTTATCTTTTCATGGGAATCAAAGGATCCTGTCTTGTTACAGCTACTCACGGAGTAGGGGCTCGAGGGAGAGCTTTCTCAGATGAAAATCAAGTTCTGACTGGTGGCATTTTCAATAACATTTAACAAAGGCACATTGCTAAAGAAAAGGAAATATTGTGGCTTCTCCATTTTTTTCATTCTTGCCCTAAGTATGGTTCATTTTTCAGTCAAAGAGTTAACTATTTCTACAGCACTCAGCCAGCACCCTGCTCTTCCTGATGGCTTCTATCAAACTCAATTTTAATGTGAAGCGTTGCACTTTTGGAAAATACAGTCCACCAATTTGGTGGTAAACAAGCCTTGGCTTTAAAACAAAGCTTGTTTTAATCTCCATGATCAGGCTACAGATCTGACCATGTTTTTTAACAAACCTCTTATGAAGAAATCCTATTCATGATTATTATCTATATGAGAATAAAAATATCTAATTACCTTATATTAAATCTGTATTTATCAATTGTGGCTTTCTCTGGGAAATTGTAATTTGCAGAAATGCTCCACATTCCAGGCTGTAACAGTTGGAGGTGGATGTCCTTAAGGATGGGAAAAAAAGTTCTTTTTTAAATGGCACATTTACTAATTATAAAACGCTCTTATCTCTCTGCAGCCAAAGCCAAAATGAACATGTGCCTTGCACTAAGAAATCCCAGGATTGTCACAACTTGTGCCAGCTGTTGAGGTTATGACACCTGTGCCAGCATCGCCAGCTCTGCCCACTGTCATCTGTTCCAACTGTTCCATCTGCACTGTTTGTACCAATTCTCCCATTTCTGCATCTGTACCTTCTGCAGAAACGGGTCCAACAATGCCAGCTGTGTCATCGGTGCCAAATATGCCAGATGTTCTATTTGTCCACCCTGGGCCAAATCAATGTAGTTTTGTGCTCATTAGTTTTAGCTGGTAGATTCTATTTCACAATTTTTTGTGATGCACTTAGATCAAATCAATTCTAAATCACCACTACAACTGCTTTACATCTATCTCACCATAAACAGAACTTTGCTTGTCATCCCGTGTTCGGTCAAAATTATTTTGATATTATTAAATTGCACATGATGGTGCAAGCTCTGTCTTAATGACAAGATTATTTTTTCCTGTAGAGGATGTAGCCGCAGAGAAATGAACAGAAAAAGATAAGGGTCATGGTATCCAGGCTCTAAATAAACCCTGTGGTTACAGTAAAAATGACCCACACATTGGTATACTAACTGAGAAAACTCTCATACCAATCCTTTATTCCATAACTGCAGACCAGGAGATGCCAATCTGATGTCAGTTTTGTTCCACTGAGTATATTAAGGTGCAAGGGACAGAGGAAAACAAATCTCTGGTTGTGTAGTGGCAACAGGCATGTTTACCAGGCTGTGCTAAAGGTCTGTTCTCTGTGTGACCATCCTGCTCTGGAGAGAGGGAGCTGCATTGCTAACGCTGGCCCTCCACAACCGCCCAGTGGCTGCACCCATTCTCGATAGCTTTTCTATTGGCAAGTTGAACCTGTATTGATTTGGGTGACATGTGGTCTGCCTTGTCTGTGCTTCACTAATGACATAATATCCGAAAGCCAAATCTGTTGAGTCACTCTTTATTTGGCTTCATCACTTGCTCACAGTTTGTGTCCTTGGCCATATCCCAAAAGATCACACTATGTTCATTGCAGGTGATGGGGCTCCTGAGTGTGTCATACCCTCTGCGATTTGGCATGCTGGGTCAGTAAGGAAAGTCCAAATTCACCACTGTCAGGTATCTCAAAATAAAGTTCATTCCTGCATAAAAGAACAAGCCCAAGTTTTGCATGCCTGCCTCATAGTGCTCAAAATCACAGAATCACGGAATGGTAGGGATTGGAAGAGATCTCTGGAGATTATCTAGCCCAACACGCTCTTCCAAAGCAAGTTTTCCTAGGGCAGGTTGCACAGGAACACATCCAGGCAGGTTTTGAAAGTCTCTAGAGAAGGACACTCCACAACCTCTCTGGGCAGCCTGTTCCAGTGCTCTGTCACCCTCAAAGGAAAGAAGATTTTCCTCATGCTTGCATGAAACTTCCTGTGTTACAGTGTGTGTTTGTTGTCCCTTGTCCTACCAGTGGACATGACCGAAAAGGAAAAAATAGCTTTCATGTTAAAACCTAAGTAGACCTGCAGATGACCACCACTGCATGGGCACTCATTTAGCACAAGTGACAAGCTCACACCCAATCTCTGAGGGTCCCGGCTTTGACTCAACAGCTCCAACACGAGCTCTTGGCACTGCAGCTCAACCTGCGAGTCGCTGCGTGTGAGGAACTGGGTGCTGTCAGCACCTATGGCCCTGTGTAGGCACAAGTGCATTTGGCAGCGTGGGAGCCAAATGTGGCATCTCGGCATCCTGGACCAGCAGTGCTGGAAGTGTCGCCTGTGGTCCCATCAATGCTCCCCTGCTGTGGCAGAGTTACTCATCTCCACCACAGACAGCAGGGTTGCACCAGAGAGACACAGCTCTGCCATGTGGGGAGCTGGAAAGCGGGTTTGCATAAACTCAGTCTGCCACTCTGAGCTATTGAAATGAGCAGAGCTGACAGCTCCTCATCAAACGAAGGTACATATTGAAAAGTAGCGGGTCAATTAATTTAGGAAAGGAGACTGAGGCAGAGGGAAAAGAGGCATTTAATGGAGAGGAAGGCAGTAGGTGTGGAAGGAGGCTAGAAGTCCAGCACCACCCTTGAGCTATGCATGTCGGCAACCTCTGCCACTGGCAGTGGGGACCTGTGAGGGAGAGGATTGCAGTAATACTGCAGACAACTTCAGTCCTGTCCTGCAGCTGTCACAAAAAATTTCATCTTAAAACGTCCTTGAGCTCAAGGAGGTTACTGTGCACAAGGGCTTCAAAGTACAGTCCTATCTGATCTGGTTGATCCCTTTCTTCCATGGGATTAAGAAATAGGGAGAAACCAGAGAGACAAAATAGGAAAGAAATGTTTTCTATGTCTGGTTTGGGTAACTGGGTAATTGGATAATTGGGTAGCCAATGAGAGGGACAGATTCCTCATTAAGAAATAGTTCCGGCAGCTTCTCAGGCAAAAAGCTGGCTGCAATCTGTGATTCATTACTTTAAAAATTCCTTGGATTTCCAAATTGTGCAACTGGAAGACACCCTGTCCCCTAGCCTGTAAGTTCTGCCATTGTGGTCAGCAGCCACCTGCCAGGCATTGTCCTTACTCATACGGCAAATGCCTTGAGACAGGAACTTTTTATTTCTATGATGTTTATAACAGTGGTCCCTGGTCTTCACTCTGACTGCTGCAAAACACCATCTGATAGTAATAATAAATAATCCTTTCTCTGTTCCATAGTCACCTGCATAGGCTGTTCCATCACTGCACTGTTGTGAAGCAATGCATGGACTTCAACCCACCTCTGTCTCCTTAGCAGGTCTTATAGAGGAGTCCTTGGAAAGCTTTTCTGAGGCTGTCTTCCTCAACAGCTGAGCTGAAAAGATTTTGTCCCAGACATAAAAAGGATTTTTTTTTTCCAATTCAGGTTGGCTAGGTCCAAAGACCTCTTTCTGTCACACTCTCTTCTTCCTGAAAGCATTTGGGAGATATGCTTGTCGCCCAGAAGGTGGAACAGCTTCTCTCTCTGGCTCCATTGGCTTTCTGCTGGCTTTCCAGTGTTTACTGCAGGTCCTGGGGTTGCTATAGGGCATTGGGCTGTCTTTGGTGACCACTGCTGTGTGGTGGCAGGAGCTGGTTATCTCCTTAGTGTTTTATACTGTTGGCCTCAGTAGCACAGGTAGTCCCTGCCAGCAGCACACCGGGTGTTTCAAACAGTCCTTCTGTCCTGTTTCCTAAGAGTAGGGCAATGAGAACAACTTGTCACCCCCAACACTTCATGCTGCCCTTGGCAGTGGGCCACATAGGGGTTTCTTTCCATATTTCACTTAAAAAAATGAGAAGTTTTGGAAGCCATGGAGATGGAGGACCAGACTTTCCTTTAAAAGAAGGCACTGTGGCTGATCTCTGGGGATATTATCAGCTTTCAGTTGTGCCCTGAAGAGATTTATTCCCTATTTTACTTAAAGACCATTGCTCCCTCACCTTTCAAGTCTTCTTGAATTACACGAATCTCCCCCTCCTTGTCCCAAGCAGCACAGCTGACACTTTAATCGCTCTGTTTGCCACGTAGCTACCAAATGTAGGTTATTTTTATTTATTAAAAAAATATTAAAAAATATAAGACTAGGAATACAGAGAAGTTCCAGGTGTAGCTTGGGTTTAAAAGGAAAAAGAAAGAGAACGTGGACAAGGAAAGATAACGTGGAAGGAAAAGGAAAAGGAAAGAGAATGTGGCTGAGAGGGCTATGTGTTCAAACCTGGCATTGTGAAGCACTAGCCATTTAAAAATACTCACTTTGCTCCTTGCCACTGCTACCAATAACACTAACATGAATGTGCACACATTCACACACACCCAGATGATTGTCTCTTTACTGCTGTATTTGTAGCAGCATAGGCCAATTCCCATTAAAGTTCAACTCTTGAGTTCACTGGGCATAAATCACATTCAGGACATCTTTTTTTTTTTTTTTTTTTTTTTTTAATAACATCTTATAAATCAACAACATAATTAAAAGTATGAAGAATTAAAAATATTTTATTTTCCATTTTTTCAACAGAGGGACTATTCAGATTGATTTAGAGGGAGGGTTTGCATGCTGGGCAAAAGAAATGTGCTCTATCCCAATTAGCTTCTCTGGCTGGCCTGATCTTGGGGATGGCCAAAGGTCAAAAATGGTTCTCATCCCACATCCACCCTTGGCAGCTCTTTCTATGGACAGGGATGCTTCATCAAGAGACTCTCCTATTTTGGCTGCCCCCGCAGGGGAAATTCTCATCAGAGCTCAGCAGAGCAATGGAAAAGGGACATAATCAGAACTGAGACTGTGTTGAAAAAATTTGTAGGGTTCCTGTTCTTTCTCAGCTTTTTTGCACCTTTCTGGTTTCATCTGGGAGACAGTAACAAAGAAGGAGCATCCTCTTTAAAAGCCTCCAGAAGAATTCCTGAAAAAAGGAATTTCCACAGCAAATTGAGGACATAACTAGGTGGATAGATGATAGTAGAGCAGTGGATGTGGTTTATCTTGATTTCAGTAAAGCATTTGACACTGTCTCCCACAGCATCCTCGCAGCTGAACTGAGTAAGTGTGGTCTGGATGATTGGGTAGTGAGGTGGATTGTGAACTGGTTGAAGGATAGAAGTAGGAGGGTTGTGGTCAGTGGGACAGAGTCTAGTTGGAGGCCTGTGTCTAGTTGAGTCCCTCAAGGGTCGGTACTGGGACCAGTACTATTCAATATATTCATAAATGACCTGGATGAAGAAACAGAGTGCACTGTCAGCAAGTTTGATGATGATACAAAAATGGAAGGAGTGGCTGACACACCGGAAGGCTGTGCTGCCATTCAGCGAGACCTGGACAGGCTGGAGAGCTGAATGGGAAGAAATTTAATGAAGTTCAACAAGGGCAAGGGTAGAGTCTTGCATCTGGGAAAGAACAACCCCAAGTAGGTTGGAGACTGACCTGTTGGAGAGCAGTGTAGGGGAAAGGGGTTGAGGGTCCTGATTGATAGCAGGATGACCGTGAGCCAGCCATATGCCCTTGTGGCCAAGAAGGTCAATGGCATCCTGGGGTGTATTAGAAGGGGGGCGGTTAGTAGGTCAAGAGAGGTTCTCTTCCCACTCTACTCTGCCCTGGTGAGGCCGCACCTGGAATATTGTGTCCAGTTCTGGGCCTCTCAGTTCAAGAAGGATGGGGAGCTGCTTGAATGAGTCCAGTGCAGAGTCACAAAGATGATTAAGGGAGTGGAACATCTTCCTTATGAGGAAAGGCTGAGGGAGCTGGGTCTCTTCATCTTGGAAAAGAGGAGACTGATAGGTGACCTCATTAATACTTAAAAATATGTAAAAGACAAGTGTCAGGAGGCTGGAGCCAGGCTCTTCTCAGTGACGTCCAATGATAGGACAAGGGGCAATGGGTGCAAGATGGAATATAAGTGGTTCCATGTTAACCTAAGGAAAACCTTTTTACTGTTAGGGTGACGGAGCACTGGAACACGCTGCCAGAGAGATTGTGGAGTCTCCTTCTCTGGAGACATTCAAACCCACCTGGATGTGTTCCTGTGTGACCTACTCTAGGTGATCCTGCTCTGGCAGGGGGGTTGGACTAGATCTTTCGAGGTCCCTTTCAACTCCTAACATTCTTTGATTCTGTGAAATTATGCACATGAACAGCCCAATGGATGTGACTGGAAAGGACTTTTTTTTCCTTGCAGCAGCAAACACCCAGGCTTTCAAGAAGAATGAATCCACTTCAGTATTTTTAGGTCTTATTGCATTCATTTAACAAATGTCATTACTTGCAGCTTAAAAAAAGACAGTGAGTTTGTGTGAGTTCTCCTGACACTTTTTTCATTATCGTGGTGGGCAGTAAAAACAGGCAGGGGAGAGAGGAGGAAAGTGGTTGAAAGGTGCCAAAAACTAACAAATATCTATGCAGTAAAAAAAAAAAAAGTTTAGGTGCTACTGAAAAATATGCAGCATTGAGAAGCAGTATTGGATTGCCTGCAGAAACTTTTTTTAAAATATGAGAATAGCTCGTTTGTTGGGTTTTCAAAAAAATATCAGATTTCACACTGGGCTGTTATGAAGGGTGGAAATTTTCTTGAAAAATTGTCATTTTATACAACTCTAATTAGCAAACTGTTCATATAAACCCACAAGCTGTGCAGCAAATTTCACTTCCAACATCTCTACAGACAAGATAAAATTTCACCTACTTATTTACTGATCATGTTGCAGCATCCTTTCCTACTCGCTGATGACTGTTCAGTGACTTATGTAAAATGTGCTGGTGATTTCACAGCATTTCCATTGGACAAGTGTCCACGTGCTAAAGCAAATCACCATCACTGGCATACTCCTGTTGGCAGTCTCATTAGGCAGGAACCAAGAAGCAAAATCTTGAATTATCTTTTCAACCTGAGAGATGCTACAACCGAAAGCAAGTGAAAAATGTGGACGGGACTGTTTGGGGTTTCATGTGCTACTCTTTCCCTCTTGGTATACCTTTTAGCAGCATGAATATTTATGACTGTACTTTGTCCTGTTACAGACAAAGTAAAGATGCCCCAGGGTATTCAGTCAATGCAAATAAAAGCAATGTTTGCAAGCATGAGTAAATCTCAGTCACCGTACTTGGCATTTTATGTCAAATATAGCTAAAGCGCAGAACTGCAAGAGATAGAAGTGATTTCAGGACAGAACTGCTGTTAGAACGTCAGTGGAAAGAAGTGGAGCCATGAGCTGTGAGTTCTCCTTTTAGGTCGTGGTTCAGGCAGGGTTGCCTGTGTTTCCCATGTATCTACTTGAGGATCATTAAACCTAACCGAATCCCTTGTTTCTTTGAGATGGTAAACTCACAAATACTGGTTGGATCTCTCATTCTTCCTACAGTCAACTTGTAGCTTCCACTAGTTTCTTAAACATTTCAAAACTCACATTGATCCCTGAAAAGTTTTTCATTCTGGTAAAAAACTTTCAAAACTGCACTTGTGGGACACCTTGGCAGAGGTTGACAAAGAAAGATAACACCCAAGAAAAATCAAGTTAGTTTATTTCATTCTTACTTTATTGGTAGCCCATTTGTAATGCAGTAAAAAAAAAAAAAAAAAAAAAA